>DWON01003021.1:0-18998 GCA_018251015.1 Phocides pigmalion okeechobee
GTGGCCTGCATGCCCGTTTCTTACTCTTTCACAATAAAAAAAAAATAGTAGTCGCTGCAGCGAGTAGATATCTACATGCTATCTCAAACAGGACTGATGTTCTATCTGAGATTGTACGTAGATGCGCTGCTACGTCTGATAAACAACACTTTGACTGCGGCTCTGCGACTATATTACATATACTAAACTGTAGCTCCTTCCTTTACACTAGATTTGAGCCGACTATTCACACAGATATTGTATTTTAGCATCAATATAGCATCCACGAATACATAGACGTAATGTCCGCTTTAGTCCTGTAGCTCCGACGTAAACACAGCACTTGTGTTCGCCCGTTCCATAAAGGTTTGTACGTATAATAGAGGTGTTTACAAGCGCGTTGAGCTTGTTATACGCAAGTGTTGTTCGCGGCAGGGAAAGTGGTAATAAGAAGACTTCGCTTTAAGGGTAACCGGCAACTGTACCTTCCCAATCAAAAAATAATAGTTGCTTCATAGCAATCCGGGGAAGGACGTCGATATAAGTCGTCCTATGTCGGCGTGGACTGTGTTGCTACTCACACTTAGGACCGATATGGTCGCCTCACATGTAAGGGTAGCCGGCAACCACACTTTTCCAATCAATCAAACAAACAAGTACTGCTTTCTGGTGGATTAAGAGTGAAGGAGATGATACTCGAACTGTAATCCTACCATCTTGAACTAAAAACTCAGAAGGCCACCGAGGGTTTTTATGGGTAGAAATGTCACATCATATGCATTTCTGCTTTTTCGATGTTATTTGCCTATTAAAAAATAATTATCACTTGTATTGGCAATTTTAGGCATAGATGCCTATGCCTGCCATTTGATTTTCAATTATTATTGAGTAGTTTTATTACCTTAGAAAGAGACGATCGTACAAGCTACCTGAAGGTAAATATTCTGTGCGGTGTGATCATAACTCGCTATTCTTGCAATGACTAACAATTCCGCGAAAAATGATTAAAATAAAAGCCGTGTACTATTAATAGAGGTAAAATCTCCTTAATAATATTATATACATATTTTAAAGGTGGTAGAGCCGTTAGAGCTCGCCTGGGGCGGCACCACCGTCACCCTCATAACCCGCCGTGAAGCAACATGTTCTTCATGTATTGTGTTTCGGTTGCGGATGTGTGGTTGCCGGATACATAGTATTGGAGGCGACCATCTTAGTCCTCAAGAGTAGGAAACATAAGATTACAATTTTTTTTTAATTGATTTCATGGGTTTTGTTTGGAACTAATTTTGTTTAAATCTCACAAAAATATACAAATATATGTAAAAAAGACAATAAAAACATTAAATATAAGTCATTAAATTGTACGCACATAAAATAAATTAATTTTTCTATTGTGATGAATTGATTATTTATTTAAAAAAAAACTCTTTTTTCGATTTTATAGTCGTAATTATATAAAAAAAAAACTTTTTATGTTTTTAGTCCTCTTTCATCAAATTATCTGGCAACCCTGCTCTAAGTGCTTCTAATTTACTATAATGACAACTCCCACAGATACTATGGTGTGGTATTCAGAAGAATAGCGTTGATCATTGTATGTACCGTTAATGTACTTTAAGGTAATGCGCAATTTGAATACTCTTTAAGTAAGTAGACCAAGTATTCAATTTAAATAAATTAAAATAATATAATAAAAGAACAGGATTTTAAATTGGATATTATATTACGACTGAATAGTATTATGTTGTAATGGTACAAGATGCCTCTCTGGGAATGATTGAATGTTCTGTTGCTGGTGACGAGAGGGCTGATTATAGCACCTAAATAGTTCCTTAAAAGCCATTTTTTAATTTAGTGTTATTTGGTAAATATTTTTTGTTTAAATAGGTAGCTATTTACTACCACTAAAATAAATAATAAAAGACCATCTTAATTTTAAGATTTAGTTTCTTGCACCGCCATTGTTTTTTCAACTTCCGTCCTTTTTATACTTTTTCTTAAATCCTACCTTCTCTATGGCCAGTGTCGGAAATCCTCACGTTATCATAAAAAAGTAACAAGGCATATAATGTATTAAATAATTTAAATTATTCACCATTTTAACGAATTACATAAATATACGTACTTATTTTATTATGCTTATATAATTTATGTCAAAATAATGTTGTCACATCAGAATACAATATTTAATAATTACGTCGACAAATAGCATGATATCAACATCCTATTTTTCGAGCTATGAGTTGACGATAACACTTATGTAGTAACTTAATGTTTTTAATTTTCCTTTATAATGGTGTATAATAATAATAATGAATATCCCTGAATTCGTAATTTCATTTACGTTGTAAGGCGTCCGTATTGCTTTCGCACTAACTATTTTAATACGAGGTCAAAATTGAATCTTCACCTTGGGGATTTTAGAACACTCATCGTTATTATTTTTACCATCTCTGTAATACTTTTCGCAAAACAATCATGTTTCATAGAAATTACCCTCGCTCTAAAATGATGAAACGAAAACAAATAATAAATAGAACGTCACCAGACCAGTATTCGTTGAGCTATGATTTTATATGAGTGAATGCTTAACTGATCTAAAAGTGTATAATGGAGGGGAGGGGCGAAGGTCTTTGATATTGGTTGCTAATGGCGCCAAAGTTGCGAGCGTGCGACCGCGAATCTTATACTCGCGAGCTTAGCGGTCAGACGTACTCGCGTGAGCTGCGTTTTGGCGCGAAATCGAACATCGAACAGCTGTTGCAGATAAAAAATATTTAAACAGACGTTGTAATTTAAAAAAAAATGTTTTGTAAAACTATTAATAATTTACATTTTTAAATTGTTTTACATTATTTATTTATATTATTCAAAATACTTAGTTAAGTAATTAGTGTAATTTTGTGTAAAAAATTGTTGTATCTGGCCGTAACTGAAAAAAATTGTGGCGGGAAATAAGTAAAAAAAAATGTTTTCGTTAACGTGGATTCTCGTTCTCTGTTACATTTTTCGAAGTGACGCTTACGTTTTGAGTGACGAGGAGTGTTTGAACTACACAGTGTATCCAGTGCAGTATGATATAACATTATTTCCGCATATTTACGTAGATGGGAGCTCTTATTACGACTGTGATATGGTTATAACTATAATTGCGAACGCACCGAACGTAAACGTAATAGAACTGGATTGTCGAGACATAGATATTAGAGATGGTTCTGTTAAAGTTATGTATGGAAATCAAGATATAGTGAACCAGTATCGTCCTTATGAATACGACGGGAAGAAAGGAAAGTTGTACATTTATTTGAACGAGCCACTGAAACAATACAGTGTATCAAAAACTCAGTACTTGATCAGGATTACGTTCAATAAACGCTTGAAACAGGACAGCGATGGTATATTTATTGTACCGTATGAAAGTCAAGATGGAATGAGGTAAATTTTTTTTCGTCAAAGTTAGTTAATTTTACTTGGTAAGTTAAGGTTAGTTAGTTAGTTAGCGAGTTAACATTACTTTGTTAGTTAAGGTTAGTTAGTTAATGTCAGTTACTTAGTTAACGTTGGTTAGTTAACGTCAGCTAGTTAATTAACGTTAGTTACTTAACTATAAACACCGAACGATAGTTATCTTTGCCTCTTTTAGCGATGGAAATTGGAACTATCAAAAGTTTTAATATCGGGTATTTTTTAAGTCACGTTTAATCATAATTAATTATTTAAAATTTGAACTTAAAAAGAGTTTGCTTTTTCTATTTACCTACAGGTAAACTAATGATTGCCGAATAATTGTCGTATTGTTGAATCAAACTGAAATTTAATCTTATTTTAACAGAAATTTTATCTTATATGTACCGTGGTTTACTTAAAAAGTAAAGTTCACGAAATAAAATAGGTAAAATATATTTCAGTAAACAAGGAAGTAGAAGTTACATCGTTATCTTTTACATCTTTGTGTTTACCAAAGATAAAACCAAGAGTCCTTATTTAAGAACTTTAGGGATATCTTATTTGATTTGTTGAAACTTAAAGTCGAAAAAATGCTTATACTTCATTTCAGACCTCAAAATGGGGTACACTCGATAAATACCTGTACTTACATCAGACCTCAAATGAGGTGTTAAAGGTGGTGATCCGTTAGCGCTCACCCGGAGCGGCACCACCGCCACCCTTATAACCCGCCGTAAAGCAACATGTTCTTCATGCATTGTGTTTCGGTTGGGGAGGTGTGGTTGCCGGAAACGCATTATTGAAGGCGACTATCTTAGTCTTCAAGAGTAGGAACGCATCCGCGTCCATCCTTAAATAGAACTTCTGTTCTATTTGGGATTGGACGTGGTTGTCCATGGGCTGTAGTGACCACTTAACATCAGGTGGCATGGCCCTTTCTTATTCTTTCATAATAAAAAAGGTCATTGATGTTTAGATACCCTCTGACCTTTAGTAGCCCCTTAATAAACCCTGCACCTTTGCCCCCATCAATCATTGTGAACACAAAGGGCAGACTTTTTATTTTAACGGGACCTTTGATAAGAATTGAACCGGTAAACTGTGATAGAGTATTTTCCCAAAACATTGTATACGCTGGTCTTCGTTTTTCAGATAATAACAGTTTTTTTTCGGTAGAATCCACAGTTTTATAACCAATTGAGTATTTTTTGTGAGCGTAGTATAATTAATATTTAGTTAATATTATTATTAATATTTAATTATACAACATGTTACACAGTTTAGTATACAACATGTGACAGAGCATAGTAGCAAAGAAACGATTTGAAGGTGGGAGAACTATAGTTCTACTAGAAGGTGCCACCGCCATCATAATCCGCCGTAAAGCATTACTTGTGTTTCGGTCCGAGAGGTTGCCGACTATACTTTGAAGCGCGGCGACTATCTTAGTCCTCAGGAGTAGCAACGTATCTACGTTCGATCTCAGATAGGATTTCGGTGAAGTTTGTGGTTGTACTGTCTGTGTATGCGACTACTTAACATCAGGTGGTGTGCATGCCCGTTTGCTACTCTTCTCACATAAAAAACGAGCGTGTAAACTGTATAATGTTAAGTAGTCGCTGCAGCCCATGAACATCCGACAATAAATGTTACATTTTTTGTCTGTTTGTCTGTGCGTTTGTGAGCAGTAATGTTAAAAACCGCTTTTGTTTGTTCATTTTCATGTTAATGTTCAACGATTTCGGTACCTTTTTAACACGGTGTTATTACCTTGGATTGTATCATGTATGTAACGGATTCTTTGAGCATAATTTTCACCAATTTCCAGAAGCATGATTAATTTGAAACTTTGCACACGTATCGAGGACGGACGACAATGCAATAACATGAAAAATATGAAAAATAAATAATAGTTAAAAAAAACTAAAAACTATTGACACCACGCCCCACAAGCTTTTTTTTAGATCGCTATATATTTTTTCTTATTTATACTTTTTTGTTGGATTTTTTATAAAAGCGTGTTTTTTGTTTTTTTTTTACTACTATTTATTTACAAATTAAAGGTTCACTTAATTTTTAGTGCTTATATAATTTCAATTGGTCTATAAATAAAAAATGATGGATGTGAGTACAAAAGATTTTTTTTTTAATCAGACCGAAAATTAAAGCTTGATTAAACTAAGACCCTGGCAGCAGCTAGTCGTTTCTATATCTCTTATTATAATAAAAAAAAAATGAAACAAATCGTCAATAAGATTATAAGTTGTCTAATTAGTATGTTTATCAGACAAACGATTCAACATTGGCCCCGTCCCATACATTTATGCAAAGTGGTCGGCCTTCTCTGCCCACGGTTCTGGATATATTGTGGTCAGCTCTATTAGTGACCATACCAGGACTGCTTTTATGTTTTGAAGTCGCTTCATTTTTGTTACCACCGGTTTTATTACCATTATCAAGCATATGGTTTGAAATCATTTTTGTTATCACTGTTATTCTTCCTTCATTGTGTCCCTATTAACACCTATCTTTTTATCTTTAGTAAAATAAATCGCTCACGATTCTTTAATTTACTTTTCTTATTTAAATAAAAGAGTTCTTTCTTTTACTTATATTATATTATTGCCAATAATCTGGACGAGTTTCGTCTCCGAATGAGCGAGATTGACCGTAGATTAAATTGGTAAACTGTACATATTTTTAAGAACTTTATCAATATCTATTTCCTGAGAATATTATATCTTCTTCACCATTAACTCAAGCGATAATTTATTTATAATACGTAAATATTAAAGAAAAACAATCTTACATTGATCTATATAGACCCATGGGATATATAGATCAATTAATATCAAGTGCATGGCTTATTTATCGCCTAAAAAAGATTTGAGATAAATCAATACTTAAGTCATACTAGATTCGTGTACGCAGAATTATCTGCTATTGTCTGACTCAATAAGGCGAATAGATGACCTTACGACTCGCGTCGTTGGGCACATGAATGAGGGCACTTTGTACTTCAGTGACCTACCTAAATATCACTTCGAGGTAGTGGGGTTTTCTTAAACAAATGTCAGCGTAAAAATAACCAGCCTGTCCTTAATTGTCTTCCGTAAACTTATAAATAAAAATTGTGAGGTCTAATCGATCTTGATCCATGGATATTACAAAAGATGAATCTTCTGGGAGGTCTAATGGGTTTGTCTCGGTCTGTGGATAAGTCCTTTCCGAGTACAGTTTTTGTTTTTGATTTTATTATTTATCTGCTTTTTTACTTTGGTAAAATAAGTGAGTTGCGAACTGAACATGGGCACCAAAGCTCCATTTATTGAGCGCTCCTTTTCACATACTAAAGTTTAGTTTTCATTTAGTTTCCATTACAGTCCCACTGCTGGGTTATAAATCTCCTCAAAGAATGTGAAGTATTAGTCAAACGATTGATACATTTCACACGACGTTGAGAAAACTACAGTGAACTCAGCTATCCATACATCCTATCGTTAAAGACAAATAAATTATTTTCTTATATACACAGAACATCGGAAAAACTGAGATGAGTAGTAAGGATTTGAATCGTAAAGGTGGGAGAACAATAGTTTGACCGGGAAGGTACCACCCCCGCCCTCATATTCCGCAGTAAAGCATTACTTATGTTCCGGTTGGAGAGGTGCGGTTGCCGAGTACACTTTGAAGCAAGGCGAACATCTTAGTCCTCAGGAGTAGCAACGCATCTACTTACGAGCTCAGATAGGACTTCGGTCGTGTTTGTGGTTGTCCGTGGATGTCTATTAGCTGCGAGTATTTATCATCAGGTGGTTTGTATGCTCGTTTGCTACTTTTCTCGCAATAAAAAAAACATGAAATGAATAATGTGGGATACTTGAAAATGAGTTAAATTATAAGTAACTATAATATAGATATATTCTGCTTATAGTATTATCAATTCTTTTGCCTCCGTTTCTTTATAAATATACTACTTTCATTATTTTCTGCATTTCCTTACAATTGGCTGAGAGAAAATGTTACCTTGCATTAAGTAAATTCCCTTTTTGTTTCCCATTTAATTAGGTCCATATTATTTTTTTTGTGAAAGAGTAAGAAACGGGCATGCAAGCCACCTGATGTTAAGCGATCACTGCAGGCCATGGACAACCACGTCCAATCTCAAATAGAACAGAAGTTCTATTTAAGGATGGACGCAGATGCGTTCCTACTCTTGAGGTTAAGATGGTCGCCTCCAATGATGTGTATCCGGCAACCACATCTCCCCAATCGAAACACAATACATGAAGAACATGATGCGTGACGGCGGGTTATGACGGTGGCGGTCGTGCCGCTCCGGGTTAGCTCTAACGGCTCTACCACCTTTTAGTATATCTTTTACCATAAATAATATATAAATAAATATATAACATTTTCCACCATCACAGCGTAACTAGATAATTTTGGGTAAAATATAAGAATTTTTTATACTAGAGTCTAATTTTATTTTACCTATCACAGTAACTACATTAGAGAGTAAATTATAATTAGAAACATTTAACACAGTCATATCCGCGTTACATTTAGTGAACGTATGCTAGGTAGACTAGAATTAACGCCTAGCTTATTAGCACTAGTCTAGATGGTAACAAGTTCTAGTTATAGCTGTTAAAATGTAGGCCTTAATATTGGCATTTTTTTATGATAAATATGATACACGATACACATATTAGTTCACCTGTACAAAAGGTTGACAGAGTCAGTGAATCACAAGCAATTCAGAGAATATTACATAGTACTATTATAGTATTAATAGTACATTTCCCGTTATGAAATATTCAAACGACGTGTCGGTGGTAACATTGAAAATCTGTTTTTAGTATGTCTATAGCGTCTTTACACAATCAATTCATAACAAAATGAATGAAGTTACTTTTCATCTGTACAAACAAATTTAAATTAATTTCGTATGAAACAAAACTTATTCTCGGAACCTATTGAATATAAATAAGTTTCAATAGATTTCCTTTGGTATCTAAATAATTCTCCTTTTAATTCTCAAATGTGTCAGAAAGTAAAACGTTTTTAATGTTTATTTTCGACTTTACCAAAACTAAGACATCGTTTATTAAGTCTTGTTTGCCTGTCTTTCTATACGCGTTTATCACGATAAATGAATAGATAAAATATTATAAGCATTTTCTTGAGGAGATAATTTAATAGAAATCGCCAGATTTTCACTGAACATTTTAATGATATCTTTCAATAATTCGCGAAGCTGTGATATGAATAAATTCCGCGTAACTCTATAAACTTATGACGTTTAAAATGACGAATCTAGTTTTACAATTACTCTTTGTGGTAAGTTTGACCATATTTAATTTTTATCATAGTTTTTTACATTTTACTATACAACGAGTACTCAAGATTAACGCTTTTTTATTTACATATCGGCAATTAAAAAAGCATTAATCGTGAGTACCCGTTATATAGTAATATGTATGTATAAATTCCCCGAACATATATATATTTAAAATCCTATTTTATCATAGTGTTACAAAAGAGGTAAGCAGTTATAATTTCTCATGAGGTCTCGGGTTCGAATCTCTGGTATACACGTCTAATTACAAAGTTACGTGTATTAGAAATTAGTTTTCCTTCACCAGAAAATATCGTACGAAAACCTAAATACCTGAGATTTCTCTATAAAGATTTCAAAAGTGTTTGACGTCTACAAATGCGCGCTCAGCCAACCTGGTGGACTCTAGTTCTTCTCATTCCTGAAATAACACCTATGGCAGTATGATAGTAATGGGTTTATAATGATGATAATGATAATGACAATGATAATGATAGTAATAATAATGACAAAGATGATGATAACGATACCTTTGTTGTATAACGTTTTCTAGTTGTCAATGAAGTTGCAAAAACTATTATCTACGATCCCACGCAACGCGTCAACGTTCCTGACCTTGCCGACATTGTGGGCGCGTGTCTAGTTTTTGTCGGTAACGCCATACCTAGAGTTGTTTGGGCTGCCTCATATGCATGTATTCAATACGGATAATAAAACGCTGAGTTGTATTTGTACATAGATTTTTTAGATAATTATATATAAGTTATTCTAAAGGTGGGAGATCTAGAGTTCGACCGGGGAAGTTAAACAAAATAATTTTCAAAGTATCAAAGTATAACACTTTTTTATGTGAGAAGAGTAGCAAACGAGCATGCAAACCACCTGATGTTACGTGGTGGCAGCTCGTACACATCCACGTACAACCACAAACACGACCGAAATCCTATCTGAGCTCCGTTGCTGCTTCTGAGGACTAAGGTGATCGCCTCGCTTCAAAGTATAGCCGGCAACCGAAACACAAGCAAAAGAAGAGATATGACTTGGAACACCTATTTCTAGTTAAATAACTATATGCCGTTTTATTTTATACTTTTTTATGCGTAGCTGTGTTTATTCTTTGTTATTTCATTTCCAGGTACATCTATACTACACGTCTCTCTCCGAACAGAGCGAAGTACTTTTTTCCATGTTTCGACAATCCGCAGTTTGAAGCAGTGTTCAAATTTAAAGTTTATATCTCACCTCCGCACAGTGAGTTTCAGTATACTAACACGAGTTTAGTGATCGCAAAAGAACAAAGGAAATATAAGTAAGTGGTTATCAGTAATCATTTTTTTATTGATATTAAGTAGTCGCACCTCAAAAACATCTACGCATAACCACAAACGACCGAAATCCTATCTGAGTTCGAACGTAGACACGTTGCTACTCCTAAGGACTAAGATAGTCGCCTCTCCGACCGAAACACAAGTAATGCTTTACGGCGGATTATGAGGGCAGTGGTGGTACCTCTCCGGTCGAACTATAGATCTCCCACCTTTAAAAATTAAAATACAAATACACTAATGAATGTTAAAAGTTTTAATGTAAATTCAGTTCATTGAGTTTGAGTGCCCTATTGGTTAAGGTTGGCCGAGAGGAAAAAGCCAGAGGAAAAAACTGTTTATTTATTTGCTACGATGAAAATAGGTCAAGAGGCCACTGTAAATAGTGCAAATTTATTTAGGGTATTTCCTAAAGTTATATTTGGATCTTACCACCGTCTTTTAAATCCATTACATTAGAAGTTTAGAATAGTTTTGTTTGAAGAAGGCTGTGCAGTAATTTATATTTTTATTTTATTTATTAGCTTTACCAACAATATTATATTATATATAGCAAACACAGTAGAATATATTGCTTAATGGTCTATTAATAACAGGTAAACACTACATGCAATTTTAGTATTTATGGTTAATAATTATAGTGAATAAATTACTCATTTTAAATTAGATATTAACGAAGTATAGTATTTCTCGTCGTCTATTATGATTTGGTAGATCCGTTAGAGCTCGCCCGGGGCTGTACTACCGCACCCTCATAACTCGCTGTAAAGTAACATGTTTTTCATGTATTGTGTTTCGGTTGGGGAGGTGTGGTTGCCGGATACACATTATTGGAGGCAACCATCTTAGTCCTCAGGAGTAGGAACGCATCCGCATCCATCCTTAAATAGAACTTCGGGTCTGTTTGAGATCGGACGTGGTTGTCCATGGGCTGCAGTGACCACTTAACATCAGGTGGCCTGCATGCCATTTTCTTACTCTTTCATAATAAAAAAAATGATCTTGGTATTTAGAGCTAAGAAAAATGTGGCACAAATCATTTCAGATATAAAGAAATAATCACTAGAGTGTGTTAAATTAAAAAACAAAACAATTTTTCAAGAAAAAAATAATAAAGAGGCAAAAATAAATAACGGACTTGACGATAAACTTTGCAAGTTATTTATAGTCAATCATATGTGTACAAATTTCCATCATCTGTTATAAATAGAATTAATATACAAATATTGCGATAACAGCCACAGAATGACCGCAAGACATAATTGACACCAATACTTCGGTTCAAGTATTTGAGGAACGCAACGCAAGGATTGCATGATTAGCTAAATTTCTAAAAGCGAAGTAAAAAGAGACAATGACTTTTAAAGTTGTAAGCGAAAAAAAGGAATAATGGATAAAGAATATGAAAATTGTAATACTTCTTTAGGTACCAAAAACGAAATTTAAATTTAAATGTATGGGCGTCGAAAGAAGTACATACTTAATTTCTAACGATTAGTAAATAGTTTTCTTGTTAAGCTGTTTATTTTGGATTTGGTTTTTGGGAAGTTACTGGCCAAAAAGTTGTTAATAATTTTTAACTAAACATCACGACATTTATACAAATTTAAAAATCGTTAATCATAAGTTTTTTTATAGTAAGAAATATTTTTCGATTTTTTAACTAGATAGTAGTTATATGTACATTCTTATATCTACTAACAGGCCGAGCCTTATTTAATTGTCTTGAATGAACTTGAAATTGTTTTCTATTATTTAAACTTTCATATAACCATTTCGAGCAGTAACTTCAATAATTGACACCGTTCTCACTCGATATATATGTAGCTCTCCTTTTAAGGTCTCGAGTAAAACCACAATTATTACAACGCAATTTGAAGTATTAAACATGTCTACTTCAATTAGAAAGTTCAGTTCAGTTATAGCAATGTCTAGTTGATCGATTTCTCGGCTCTTTTATCAGAGTTCCATGTAACTGTTACTCTTGATTCCTAAGATATCTCTTTACAAAGTATTGCATGGACAAACATAGATTAATTAAGAAATAAAGGTAAATACTAGAAATTATTCATAGAAAATTTCACTCGTTCCTAGCGAAATAACTGCCTCATTATACGTGTTCATGAAAGCCGATAATATCCTCCATTTCCCAGATACATGACCATTTTTGTACAGATCCAAGAGAAAGTCACCAGTACTTGTCTAGAAAATGGCAAAAAATGTTAAGACAGGTATAATTCCGGCTACCACGACCACCGTGTTCTGATCCACGCTCCCATATAAGTGTCCACTAATTAGCGAACCAATAAAATAGTGACAGGCGAGATTAATCAATAAGATATATCTATTGCTCAATGAATGGCGCTTATCACGTTCAAAACAAAGTTGTTCATTCATACCAGAATTGTAAGAGACAAAAATATTATCTTAATGGATATTTCGATGTCATGAAGCATGCAAATTTGGATGTTGAATTAAAATAAATAACGATGAGTTATGATATATCATAATAATATAGCAACAAATATAGTACAATCTGATAATAAAATTACAATATATTTTTTACGTGAAAGTCCTGAATAGTACTACTGAAGTAAAAACCTTAGTAACTATAACAGTGATGTGTTACTTACTATTTTGTTTCCATGATATTTCTTATGTAAACATTGTATAGTATAAATCTACTATACAATAGAATAAGAACATAAATTTTCACCGATGTGGATTTAGTACAGTAGTAGTAGTAAGTACATTATCATGTAATTGAAGTCTTGGACACGTTTATATATTTGTTGTTCTTTCCGAAAATGTTTGTCAAGAATTTTATTTATACATTTTTGTTTTAGCTCCAAAGATAATTACGTGATTATCGAGTACATGCCGTCACCACAAGTCGCGCTGCACCATGTTGGCTTCCATTACTCACAATTCGGAAGTCGACAGGTTACAGCTAAAAATACGAACGACACTTTAGTCATATGGGCACCGGTTCCAGATCTTCAATACTACGGCTACATACTTAAATTCGGAGAAGCAATAATAAACTTGATACATGGATATGCTGCAATCAATCGCCCTCTTGTGTATGGACCTATAAATATAGTGGCGGTGCCATCAATTTTGAATGGATACGAGATTGGCAGCTGGATCCTTTTGACTAACGGGTAAGTGGATTGTTTATATTTATAACGTTTGAAGATAAAGGTAATTTTATCATTGAAAGTTTTTGTTAAAATGAACAGTCAAACACTTCAGATGTTAGGAATGCATACTTGCTTTGCTACGGATGATGAAATTTACCTTACTAATTTAGTTAAGTAGACTTTAATATTTTTAATATAACATTTTAACTAACCAATGAAAATATAATGTGAGGTAATAATTATACATTTTTCAAAACCGAAATTTATTATTAATTTATTGTTATATAATATAAGTATTTTATCCACGTGTGTACTTCCAGTAGAGTTTCTTTCAACTGTCTTATAAAAAACCGACAAGGCTTAAACTTCGTTTGGTACTCCGATTGTAATGACTGGCTCTACAGAATTACTTTGGAGAAATAAAGTTTACAAATGTTAACTGCCTAAATTTCCGCTTGCCATTACTGAGTCAGATGAAACCAAATTCTTTAATACGTTAGATATAGCACTTTGAGTATTTATTCAGGTTCATGAGAAACCTTCCTCGAAATAAGCAAGGCCAAATAAAAGCGAAACAGATGTTTTATCGTTACGGTTATGTTTATAATTGGTTGTTTGAGCACGTACCGTGGTATTGAAAGCTGAAATAGATTTTGTACAAAATGTCCTTGCTTCCGAACCTAAGTATTATAATTTTATTCTTTTTACTATGTACCGCGTACTCACGATTAATGATTTTTAATTGCCGATATTTCAAACCAACCGGCAATCAGAAATCAAAGATCGTTAATCGTGAGTACCCGCTATATGTATGTATAGTAACATTCCGCGGTAATATTAGTTTAAATTCGTATTTATTTTATATACTTTTTTTAGTTCTTCCGTGTTGTTCTTCATGTATTTCCAAAATTCCCTTCTCTCCCTTTTCTTTATCTTCTTAATTCAAATTCAAATTTAAATTCTTTATTGTTCATGCTTATTTTCTAAGTCAATTTCTAAATCAAGTCTTATTTTTCGTAATGGAAACATTAAATGAGTGAAGTATAATTTTATTACAAAAGCATTCCGAAAACTTTATTAACTGAATAAATAATCATATTTCCAAATCATAAACCCCAAAATAACTTAGAATAAATGTAGTTTATACAAGGACTTTCAACTAGTATCAATTTAGTAAATTACATATATTACTACGCAAAGGGTACTAACATTAACAGTTTTTAATTACCCATATTTGAACCTCTTGCACGGCTCGTGAACATTGCTAAAGTTTTTAATTTAGCCTTGACGACGTTCAAAATAACGGCAAATAAAAATCGTTAACGTGATGATAATGCGAGGACCTGTTTCATACTAAAATTAGTCTCTAATCGAAGTTAAATAAATATTTTTTCAAATACTATCATCGTAAAATTTATTCATTTTACTACGGAACGAGAACTCACGATTAACGATTTTTAATTGCCAATATTTTGAACCAGTTGCATGGCTCGTGAACATGCTAAATTTTTTGGTTTATCCTTAACGACGTTCAAAATATCGGCAAATAAAAATCGTTAATCATGAACACTTGTTACGTACTAAAATTAGTCTCTAAACGAAGTTAAATAGGTACATTTTGTTCGTGCCGCCTAAGATACGTGGACTATTAGTTCTTATAACGATTATATCTGGCCTTTTGAACTTTAATATAATTGATGAATAACGTACTGCACACTCAATTTTATTTTGGTGACATCATTCCTAGGCCATTGTTATAGGAATATTTTGCAAACAAGATTCGCAATGAGAGAGATTCTCGTTTTTTAAATACATTACTCTAAAATTAGCTGTAATGCACATGATTTTCTTGGAATTCTGCCAAAGACGTCGAAGATTTCTGTCTGGGAAATGCAAATATTGAATGAAGATTATTTATCAAATGATTAAGTATAGTATGTTTGTTATACAAATAAATTAATTTTATTAATTATATTTGTTCCAGTATATGTTATGTGTTTTTATTTTATAATCGATATATCCAACGTCATTAGACATTGTTTTTGAGTTTCATTTTTTGTGGATATGTTTCCCGCTTTTTAAGGGTTTCTACAGCCAGACGACTAAATATTACATAACTCTTTATTTATTAGCTTAATTTACTTAACGCTTAGCTAATATGTATCTTATTATATTGAAGGTGGTAGAATCGGGTTTGATCGGGGAGGTACCACTGGCACACCCATTTCAAGCGTAAAACACACTAACGCTTCGGTAGAATGGTTTGGTTGCTACCTTGTGAAAATGAGGCTATCGTCTTAATCCTCAAAAATTTTAACGTATCTATGATGGACTTTCAGTAGGTTCATTATGGAGTTGGTTACAGATGTCCGTTTAATACTTACATGTTTTAAACAATTGAACAGGTTAATTGTTTAAATAAATAGGCATATAAATAATCCTTAGCAATATTTTTCTTACAAATAACTTCATTGATTTTTCAATGATCCCGTACAGTAAATTGGTACATTATAATATTGTAAGAGGTATTGATGCTGATAATTTGACGATTTCAGCGTAAACAGACTAGCGAATAAATACGAATATACAAGCATCAAGCAGTTGGACAGAATGACGTTCGAGCTATCGCAACAACTGTGCAGGATTTGGCTGGGCAACCCTGGAGAGTCAGAGCGGACGAGGTGGAAGGAAGAATGGTTTAAAGAAGGTGTTGCTACATACCTGGCTTATTATTTCCTAACTCAGGTAAGACTCCGTTTAAGTATTTTTGCTCCTATTCGTCTACTTTGCTGGTGACAAGACGATTGGTACGTATCGCATGGAGAGAATTAAGTTCGCTATTTAGTGCAGGTATGCGGCCAGTATTCTTGGCGCCATTGTGAATGGGCACAGTTTCTCCTAAGATCGAGTAGACCAGCTGAGGTTAAGTAGTCGTTGAAGCATATAGACATTCACATATAACATCAAATACGACTGAAGTCGTAGCTGACCTTGTACATAGATACGCTACTATTGTAGAGTACTGAGATGGTATCTTCACTTATAAGTATTGTTGGCAAACGGAATAAGCCACAAGTAGGTGTGGTTGTAGTATCGCCGATGAAGCGCGTCGAAGCCCTATAATATTAAAATCATACTGGAATTACTCAAAAAGTTTATGAGAAAAGGAGATTATTTATTATTTAAGGAGATTTCTTGAGATTTGAGAGTGAAGGTTCTACCAATATACTAATTTCTATCTTACAATACGCGGGCTTCTGTCCTATTTTGATTAAGTGATAATGCCAGGGATAGCAGTGACAAAATACTAGTGGACCGTATCGCTCGTAGTATTTCTTTCTAAAATTTCATTAACAAGGAACAAGCGTGTTGAATATTATTCTACTAGTATGATGCAATCAATTAAATTTCCAGATGTCTTCTGGACTAATTACTTGTGAATATTTCCCGTTGTTCTCCAGTACAGATTGAAATAAATTAAAACTTATGTCATTCTCACCTTGTGTTCTAGTTTGAAGGTGAGATCTGTAAGAGACATGTATGTAGTTAGGAATAGTAACGTGTTTACGACTAATCGGGGCTAGGAGATTGAGTCTGTTTGAAAAGCTCGAAAGTAGATACGTTGCTACTCCTGCGGACTAAAATGCTGGCCTCGCTTCAAAGCGTAGCCGGCAACCACTAATCCCACCACCATCACCAATACCAATAAATCATGCAGCAGAATCGACTTCTGGGCAAACAAATCTTCGAGAAAGATCATATTTCTTCTCTTGGTATTTTTATATTTCATTATTTTTATGAATTCCAGTACAATTTCGGTGAAATACAATCGGCCCGAAGATGGCCGATCGGTTTCTATGGTCTACAAATGAAACATAGGGCTATGGCGGTAGATTGGCATCACACTACGCCTGCTTTGGTGTCCTTCAACAGAACCTTGGCCATTGATATACCATCCAGGTACAAGGAACTGGTGACAATGAAGACGGCCTCAATCTTGTGGATGGTCGAGAATTGGTTGGGCTCCGAGAAGTTTCATCAAGCGTTGGTGAATTATATTAATTCAAGGTAAGTTTATCTATGAATGTAGGACTTTTTGATATTATGTTGCGCTATTATCACCATTTTTTTTCTTAATAATTATATAATAGGTATAGTGTTTTTGTCTTTTGTGTTGTGGTTTTTCCATATTTTTCTCTTTTCATACTTTTAAAGGCATCACAGTAGTCACGTGACTGTTATACAAAAAAAATGAATTTAAGAAATAAAGGCAATTGTTCTAATTTACTAACGTTTTACTAAAGATTCTAATATAATTTACATAGACGTAAGTTTTCCATTAGGAAACTTTATAACATAAATATTACTTCATTTTTCGTACTGAACGAATCTTCTCCGATTTTGTATGTCGTTATTGTTATTTGTTTAATATTGCCTGTTTGGTGACGACCAAATCTTCTCCTATTTTGTATACCCTTAAAATTATTTAAATAATTAAAAAACATTTATTTAATTACTTCCTATTTTTGTTTTTCCTTGTTTTAATTATTTTAATTTTAATTACTTTTCAATTTTTAATTTCTTTGTTAGCTTATAAATATGCTTAGCGATATAAAGTGGAACAATATAGTGGAATTGAAGATTTTTTTGTATCAAAACAATTTTATTGAAGTGCATGGTGTAAGAGGTCGAGGTCATAATGATGTTAAGACCATGTTTCATAACACAGTAATTGGCTCACCGCAGAAAGAGTTAATTATAAATTCGCGTGACTCATTTCGTCCGGTGTACGAGTAGATTTTAATTATGCAAATTCCTAAAATAGACTTACCTCATAACGTGATGATGAATGTAAATGAAAACGTTAAAATCTTTGTAATTCCCGCTCAAATATGATATTTAAAATATTTGCTGTAAATTACTATATTTAAATTAATCTTGAATGTTATATGCAATCAATGTTGAGGAATTCAAAACATAGGAACGTAGGAAGTGCAAAAACCATGTTTTCGAGATATAAAAAACGAAATGACATTGTTTTCATTTAGCTAAATTGACAAAAACATTGCCATTTTCTGAGTATAGCAAATTGTCGACATTTATAAATTTAAAAACTGTGTATCCATCTATAATAGTAGAATGTAAAACAGTACGAATACCGCAGTTTTGGTTTCACGCTCCTTATAGTTTGAAGCCCTTAAACTCATAAAAGTTATTACAAGACATTTAAGTTTCCTTTGCCTTTTCAGAAGAGGCAAGTATATCTCTCTGGATGACTTTATGGTAAGTTTGGACAAGGACACCGTGGAATGTCTTCAGCAATTCTTCAACGGGTCAACAGCATCAAGGGTGCTGAACTCATGGTTCCACCAACCTGGGTATCCTGTCATTAATGTGCAAGTATTTAGAGATCGAACGCCTAACGCTATTCAGTTGAAACAGGTTGGTTTATTTTTTTTGTTAATATACATACATGTGTCTTTATTTTATAAAAGGTGCTAGAGCCATTAGAGCTCGCCCGGGGCGGTACCACCGCCACCCTCATAACCCAGAAAGCCAGAAAAATTAAAGGCAACGATAATTTACAAAACGTCGAAGAATTAAATAAAAATGTTTTTTTTTATTACGATAGATAAGAAAAGGGCATGCAGGCCACCTGATGGTAAGTGGTCACTGCAGCCCAATGGACAACCACGTCCAATCTCAAATAGAGCAGAAGTTCTATTTAAGGATGGACGCGGATGCGTTCCTACTCTTGAG
>DWON01003022.1:0-18998 GCA_018251015.1 Phocides pigmalion okeechobee
CTTACAGAAATGCATGGATAAGCACTAGTAACTATCAGATGGACGGATACTTTCGTGCTATAAGAAGGACTCAACCTTTAACAAACATACATAGAAAAACATTACTAGATACTCTACATCGTAAGGGAATTTATTGTATACACGATACGTACACGTCCTTGTATAAAAATCTCTTTTTAATATCCTACGTATGATTAGTTGTACTTTCTTTGCAAATGGACCTTTGAATTCCCATTATTTGTTTTTCAGTCACTGCAGGGCCAGCGCCTTGCAGAGAATTGTTGAAACTTATGAGACTACCGCACAAAGATCCTATCACTACGCCGCAACCACCGAAGAATCCAAAGAAAGAAAAACTAAAGAAGCTTGAAAAATGTAAGTATATGTATTTATTTCTTTATGTCACATTACGCAATACGCCTAGTTATTACTGACATAAAAACAAAATCGTTTTGTTTTTTATGTTTATTTATTTATTTATTTGTTGCACCAACACAGTGTACACCAACACGAACAATAAATATAGCTGTACAGTTAACAACAGAACTACTGTCACCTCAGTTATAGGTGCAAATTGCATGGTTCCTAGCAACATACTGAACAAATTACAATCATTTGGATTAATTTAAGATATCAACCTTAAGTTAAAATTAATACAAACGTTTAGTGAGATAAAAGGTGCACAAAAAAGAAAAAAATACAGTGCATATATGTTTCGAAATGTTTAATTTCATTGTAAATTATTGGCCTAACTTGTGTGATTTGTTACCTATCCTAATCTCAAGAGAAGCAACACGTCTGAGATTGAGTTTCGGTAGAACCCTCATTCAATATGAAGTTGGAATATCTATGATCGATCCACAGTGCCTATTTAGCATCAACATACCACATTCGCGTATTAATTATTTTTATTATAAAAATTGTAAAAAAACAACGAATTGTGTAACTTGTATCTTATTTGTTATTCTAATATTTTATTTTATTGTTTCAGTCATAGAAGACTTAAGTAAGTATACGATACATTTTTAAGTAACTTCATCATTACCTTCTATTAATACATTTTATCTGACTCAAATTGGTTATAGGTGAGAAACTAACCAACAAAGGCATTATAAAAGTGTGTAAACGCTAAACTACAGAAGCGCTAAAATACAATACTATCGTGCAAATTAAATACACTGTAATTTTCAAAAACGACATTTGAGATCTCAAACACCGTTTGCAAAAGTTGCAGTATTTCGGATTGGCACGGTAGAATACCTGCACGCGTGGATTCCCAAAAGAAATATACTAATTCCATTTATTGAGAAATATTACTATAAAAGAATATTATAACATCTTTGATTCAATAACTTATATTTACTAATATTTACCAAAATACTATACCTATACTTACTACTTACCTATACTTAAGTATTTGTACTTTCTTTTTGCACAAGGTATAGGTAATCGATCGTTAATTTAAAATCCTATGTAGACTATATTAAACTAGGCAGTTTCCATGCATGATGTTTAAATTATGGGCAGGCAGATGGCAAGTCATCCAGTTTCCAGTACATTTCTCAGCGTTAAATCAGAAAGAAATTACCGTTGAACGATACTTTTTTTATTGCGAAAGAGTAAGAAACGGGCATACAGGCCACCTCGTGTAAACGGTCACTGTAGCCCATGGACAACCACGTCCAATCTCAAATAGAACAGAACTTCTATATAAGGATGGACGCGGATGGGTTCCTATTCTTGAGGACTACGATGGTCGCCTCCAATAACGTGTATCCGGCAACCGCACCTCCCCAACCGAAACACAATACACGAAGAATATGTTGCTTTACGGCGGGTCATGAGGGTGGCGGTGGTGCCGCCCCGGGCGAACTCTAACGGCTCTACCTTTCAAAACTCGAACTCTAACGGCCCTACCACCTTCCAAAACTGAGCAGATATTCCATTTTAACCAAGAATCGAGTGAATTCTCATTATCAAAGGCACAAACTAAGCGCTGTTAAGGACATAAATATGTTTGACCCTTTCCCTGCAGCGTACAAAACTGGTGTAATGCGCGGCGCAATGCGCTTGCGGCTACACCTGTTTTACGGACAAATCTGTGTGGATTACGGGCGAACAAGTGCTGTTTACGTCGGCGCTAAGAGGCAGAGTGGACATTATGTCTGTGTATTCGAAGATGATGGATGGCAAAAAGTCCAATATTTCAGTGAATTGTCGGCGTTTCTTCATTCTCGCCACATTGACCCGATCTTATATTTGAGTAGTCAGTGTTAAGAACAGAAAATATGTTTAATTGGCACCTACATTTTATTACAGTGAAGTTATAAAAGGAAAGAAGAACTGGTTGAGTAATAACGAAGGAGTCTAAGTAAGGCCTTAATAATTTACTAATAGTTGTAAATGTTATAGTGGATGGTTTGTTCAATTTTAAAATTATATGTGAAGCCGTATTTTTGTAATAAAAAGAGAATTCTATTATGTTCATATTAATGTAATGTCTTGAAAAATAGTAAATGCTGCATTTTAAATTAAATTTTATCAAAAGTAACCGGCTCGAAGGACCAAAAAACCGGTTTCGATTGCAAATAAAGGCTAAAATAGTAAATAAGAATTTATTAACGTTCGTGGTGTCTCGTGAAAATTATTTGTGCGCTTTCTCTATATACTTAGAAATAATATTAATATCAGTACCATATTTGCCATATAAAAGGGACCCAAAGTAAAGGACCCACAAAAGGCCAACATATTGGCTGATGCGAAGAGCTATTTTCCTCCTATTTTAGCTATCTACAAAGAATTTATTAATTGCACTTTAGTATGAAAAATATAATAATAAATAACTATATTAGTGTGGAAGTATGTAATTACATTTATTATCTTACAATTAACAGAACAAAGTACTCTACCTACTAAAACAGAACTAGAGATCAAATTCTGAAATTCATTAAGTAACAAGGCTTATGTTTGGAAATGGTGCAATTATACTTTTAGACTACAATTCCTAACTATACTATTAATTTTATTAGAGCTAACAAAAAGAATGGCTTTACTAATTCACTTCGCTTATTTTATGTTGTCAAGGAAGAATGTCTTTGTGCAAGGGTCTTTCCAATTCTATAAAATAAAATGTTTCCATTTTTTGTTATTGTCTTTAATACTTAAACTGTGGGAAATGAAACTTATGCGTTTGTGTAACGCGCTTGCGGCTTGCACACCTGTGTATGGCTTACGGACGAACACAAGTGCTGTGTTTACATCGGCGCTATAAGACTGAGGTGGACATTATGTCTTTGTCCTTAGGTGATATACAGATACTAAAAAGTACAATATTTCAATGAATTGGCGCATCTTCAGTTTACAGAAGTGCCAGTAGTGCAGCCTCCCGCAACGCTTACGAGATTTAATTATAAAGGTGCCGCTGTCAATACAAATCTGTACAAGTTTGCGGGCGACCGCAACTGTTTACGTAGGCGCTACCAAACACAATAAGTGTATGAATCGTTGGCACATCTCCAGTCTAGTGCGCAGGGCTTGTATCAATAGTCCCATTATAGGCTTAGCTTTATGTAATTAAAAAACGAACAAATATAAGTGGGTTCTTTTTTTAAATTTTCACATAACATTGCTTTATAGGTTAATGCAAGCTTCAAGCTTATAATATCGTGGGCAAAGCCGAATGACTAAAGGAAGAACACTAATGTATCATAATTATCACCCATTTGCGACGATCGTGTAACATCTCAAAACTTGATTTTACTGGAGACGATTTTCAAACTGATAAATTTTGTTTTTAAATATGACGTAATACTCTTACAACTACGGCCAAGTAATATGGCAAAAAATAATATAAACACGACATAATCACATTTAAAAAACTATGTCTCGAAATGTCACTATCGTCGCAAATAGACATGTACCTGTGTATTGCTTGTGGTCAGACTATTTATTGTACAAGTTTTTAGCGTAAAACGGGTATAAGTAATCATTTATTATCAATGTTATCAGATCCCCAATGGATGGTGCACATCGTGGAGGCGACATCTAAACCCCCAGCAACCGCTGCTCCCAACGTGATGGATAACTACATGGCATTTTTCGGATACCTATTCAGCATAATTTGATTAGCTATTAAAAATATTTAAACGAAATATTGTTTCAATGAAGTTAATTTCATGTCTTAGCTAGAATAACATAGAATAGGGGTCGGAAGGGAACAGGAAACCTATCATTTTTGAAATTTTCAAATGAACATAAGATCACAACTTTTAAAATAATTGATTTTATCACTGTTTACATTAACCACTGGTGTTCACTTCCCCTGTTGAGTATTGCGCGGCGCAACGCCCTTGCAGTTTAAACACACCTTTCGTTGTAAATACAAATCTGTATGGATTACGGGCACACACAAGTGCTGTTTACGTCGGCGCTACATTGCATACTGCATGCAAAAATGCAATATATCCGTGAATTATCGGCGCGTCTTCAGCTCCAGTTAGTGCCGCCTCCGTCGACGCTGACCCGATAAGAGAGCCACAGAGAAATTCCGAAACATTTTCAAAAAAGTAACATAAAAGTAGTAAACATAACTCGAATTAAAGTCTCTTTAAAATATTATGCTATGTAATTAGTAATAATGAAAAAGTATATTTTAGAAAAGCCTACTGCTATACAAAGATCATCTAGAATCTACGAAAATAAAACACAAAATAATTTTATATTAATTTTAATCAGACTCATTTCACAACTTAAAGTGAGAACTCATCCGTCATTCGTGATGACCTTACAAAGCCGGGCCAGTCTTAAATCACAAGCCTTATTCAACCGACACTGTAACGTAATCACGACACCATTCGACCGCGACACACAGTGTCGTGACATTAAATAACAGATAACCTACGAGCTGTACACTTGCCGTGTACGGTAAACGCGATTGCTAGATGTAGAGAACATACGTGCTCTCCTCTCGAAAGTTCAACAGAGCAACCAGAGCGAACTGCATCTTCCATATTACATTTTCCGAATACCCTTGAATCATCTTTATGTTACTCTGACTGACTCTGCGTTAGTTTCATAAATTACCATTTAGTAGCAGCTGATATCGCAAGTTCACTATTTGTTAGAAAATTGCTTTAGAATGACATCTTTTAGAAAAGAGTTGTCATTAGACCACATTTACCGTAACACAGCGAGCACCCGCCCGTTGAGCGCAATTCACTCTATGTACAAAAACGAATACTTAGGACGCGTATACACGCAGATAGCGTCCGCACAGAATTGGAATATTTCGAAGTGTCACACAGTGCTCTGAAGATACATAATAGACAGTACATAGATATAAATAAGACCACACTTGATAAGACCTAACTCGCCCCGCGCCATACCAATGCGTTAACACTCAACGCGCACACACCACGTACCCGGCGGTACTAAATGTCTTTTCACGTTGATACACAGATTACAACTCATCGTGATCCTCCTGTGGACAAAGAAAACAATACTATTACGAACTGTTAAACCTTACAAAGAATCAGATCAATATCCTGAACGAGTATCAAGTAATAGTACTTGTAGTTCTAGAACTCATAGTTCTAGAACTATAACTTGTTATGAGTACACATCACATATTTCCTTATAATTCTGAGAAATAACGCTCATTTCCATTGAAGGTTTAGTTGCTCACTATTAACAAGCAAGTCAACCATTCTTATTTCTCAGAAATTGCAGCACTAGATATGTATATGCTGAGACAGGAGTATTTTTGTATTTAGATGAAGATGACCATGGGATACAAAGATCATTTAACATCAGATTGCCGGCACCATATTTTCTTCTCTTCTAATTTATTTGTATGTTTGTTTCCATTGAAATTTGTGTATGTGTGTGTGAACATGTGTGTTTCTTATACAAAAGTGTCACTGACCACTGGTGCTGCCTCTCCGATTTCATCATCCAGATCCTCATCATCTTCTTCATCTTCTGGTTTCTCCGCCTTCTCCTTCTCCCTCTCAGCCTCGTCCTGTTCATTCTTCATCTTCTTCTCTCCTTCCTGTGTCTTCTTGATGATCTCTCCACGCTCCTTGGCAACCTCCGCGTCGTCGGTGATGAGGAAGTTGTCGAAGATGGTTCCTGACTTGACTTGCCACAAGTCCAGACCCACCGCGCAGATCTCGTCCCGCTTGTACAGTTTAGGGTCGGACGTGTATTCTGGGTTGTCGATTTCTGGGTGGATCCAGGGTCCCTTGTAAGCTGGGTTGTCAATCTGAAACGATTTAGATTTCAAGTTAGTTAAATATTCATCCACTCTTTAAAATCATTATGTTCATAACCTATTTTCTTACATACGTTTTACAACAATAAATAATCAACATTTAATTTGGTATAAAGCTTTAAAGTGATTTATCTTTTATAAAAAAAAAAGAATTCATTATCAAATATGATTTACTGTACACTACAAAATTACACTGAGAAAACACAACATAACAAATATAACAGTGATAACCAAAAGGCAGCCTTATCGCTACAGCAGCGATCTCTTCCACCAAATTATAGTTCTCAAATTATTATTTGCAAAAACAAAATGTTTATTCAGATTTCTGAAACTGCTTTAGAATAATACGTTCCTTACGCAATTAGTGAAATCCGATTCGGAAAAGGAAGGTAATAATTACATAAAATTTATGAAAACGTTGAATATTAAATGAAAACAGATATTTCCAATACTGAACACTCTTTAAAGTTACCAATCTATCAAAGTTGCAAAGTATTTACGTTTAACATTAAGACGTCTACGATCCACGTGTTTACGTTCGTAACGGTTGTAAGGGTCACTGAACCGTGCATTAGAAAACGATCGTCGACACGTCTGTGCCAACAGTGCTAGTTAACGTGGCGCTAATTATTTTTAAGATTACAATTGACGCGTAAAAATTTACATTTCGAACGGTCATGTACTTCCAATAAGGTTATTGGCATTTAATATTGAAACACACTGAAAGATTAACTAAACCCTTGACGTTTGTTCTGTTGACCGGAAAACTAAGTTTATAGTTTATTTAAAAACAAAAACGGTGATTTAACAAATATATACATTATTTCTACTTAATACTCTTTTAACAAACTTAGCTTAACTATTTTATTGGACAATGTTTTCCCTAGAAAACAACATCAGTCTGAAGGTTAATGATCATTGCCAGCCACGGATATCTCTAACCAATTTCATATACTAGAGTCTCACCTATAGTCAGTCACACTATATTGCTACTTCTGCATATGCACATGTCCATATTTATAGGAGTATACGAGACTTATCCAACGAAATGCATTGCCTAGAAATGGGTGTGACGGTGGTATTCGCCCAATTAAACCATACAGATTCTAACACCAGACAGTTGTCCATATTTTCAAAACTAGTAGACAATTTACCTGCTTGGGTGCCCAAACGCCCTTGTACTCTGGGTTATCGATCATGGGTGGCTCCCACTCTCCGTCCATCTCATCGTCCCAATCTTCAGGCTTGGTGGCATCAGGGTCGGGGATGTGTTCGGGCTTCTCCCAATCATCAGGCTTCTTGTCTTCTGGGTCAGGGATGGTGGGCCTGTCGTCCCAGTCTTCAGGTTTCTTGGCTTCAGGGTCCTGGCAAAACAAATGATAAATAAACTAATAAACTTGACAAAGTTGAACTTTGTTACCAAAGACCCCAGGTCTTACTTGAAAGCGAGATATATATATATTGTTCATATCCGTAGTTTAAACTGCTTAGAAATTCAAGAATTAAAACTTTAAATTTATAATGAAAAAAGCAATTTAATATCATTTTTAGAACTAGACGCAATGAGAATTTATAACTTTTTTATGTATGCAAAGATAACCAGCATGCAAGGCACAGAATATTTAAATTGTTGATGATCATGGACATGTACATACAAGTTACAACCTCTAACAGACAGTCTTATGCTAGATAAATCCCACAAACCTTAATCTTCTTAGGTGGCAGGAAGTCCCAGTCGGCCTCCAATTCTCCAGACTCCACTTTCTCATTGTCAATGAGCACTTCATATGTATTGTCAGGCTTCACAATGAGCGTGTAAAGATGAGTGTACACATCATCTTTGCAACGGATGTCCTTCTTGATAAGATGGTTCTTGCCCTTGTAGCTGAAGATCACGTGAACCTGACATTAAGAATTCATATTAGTTAACGATAATCATAATCTTTAAGATACTCTAACTAAAAGACAGAAAATGTATTTGCATATGTTTCAAATGTAAATAAGTAATTAATTTATTGCTTTAACAGTTACAAAACTAGGAAACCAAAATTGTTTAAACTACTAAGTTAACCCCTTGTTTCGATTTGAAATTTAAATTTAATTAATTGTGTCTTAACTAGCTGGTGGATCTCCGAGATCGACTAACTGACTTAATGAGTCTATGTATAAATCATTTATCTATTTAACAAGGTATTATATGTATATGTTGAATATCTTTAAAGTTGTTTTCGTTCTTGCTTTCAGTTGAATATTGTTTTTAGTTATATGTCATTCTGACTTTAGGAAGCAAAATGACTATTTTTCTAGTGCATTGAGAAGTATTTTTAAGACTTAACCATGAACATTCATCTCTACTACGGAAACTTTTACTGTATGTGAACACACACTTGGAAGGTACACACATACTTTTGGTGTTAAGTTACTAACTGTCATAGACAATTGGATGGTAAATACGTTATTGTCATAAGTCCAAAAGTCACTTAAATACAAATTACTGTTACATTTCAACAATACGTCATTAGTAATCAGTACCAACGTTACCATAACTATCGGAAATAAGGTCTTTATGGCATACCCTTATCATTAATTTTAAATAACGGTTTTCACTAGCTCTGTTGAAATCGTTATTTAAAATTAATCGTAGACTTTTTAATGACACGTTTTTAATTAACGGTGATAATGTAATTTAAAACGATGTAATTACTATTGCTAAATTTGTAATCGCCTTTAACAAGAACTCATTTATCATTTCATTAATTTTTGAAAATTACAAAGAAATGGAAAATACTTAAACAATTTTAACGTTATTTGAAATTAATTCTATAACGACAATATACGAACATACATATATGTATGTGAAATGCATATTGATTGTTGCGATGTGGATTCCTAGAAAATTCGATACGGTTTTGTAATCGCTGAAAACGCCATTTTCACAAAACATCATTACAATTTGCCTTAAATGTAAGAATGACAGAGTATAGATATTAAAATTTTAAAAACAAGCAATTTTAAAAATGTTCAATGTTATGAGTACTTTTTATGCTAAAACTTTTACAGAAATTGCGAAGTTCTTTTAACATCGGTGGACTATGGCTAAAATCTTCGCACTAACAACGTATGCCCAACAGTGGGACAGTAATGAGTTTATGATGATGACATATGAATAAATATGTTACTTCTTTGGTAAACTGCTGGTCTTTATTATATATTTTTCATTCTTTTGTCATGGAATTGTTTTTATGGTCGTATTTTTCTTTTACCTACTTTATTCAATTTGTATTGTCAACTTCAACTAACTAAATGAGTTTATTTTTCCTGTTCCTGATAGCATTAAGTAGTTTTCTAAAACGTAATCATACAGAATTGTTTTGGATTGTTGTATTCCTTATTATTTGTTAAAATAAAATAAGAATTATTCATGAATAAATAAATAAAAGCATACAAAATATTCTAATTGCAAAAATATGTTAAATCCAATGCAAGTTAATTGGTCAGTTTTTAAACGACTGGGTTTTATTAATGTTGCATACTGCCGAATGCTAATTGATTATTCATGACAAATATACATGACTGGTATCTTATCAGCAACATTTATGAGTTTTCAGACTTATATTAGTTACCGATAGCAACCATGGTAATGTGTTAAAAATAATTAACCTTCTTTCTATTAACATTGCTAAACCAATTTTATGTTTGCCTGGTACGTATAGATTTCATTGTATTTTATTTTGGGATAATTTTTTTTTTAATTTGTATTTCATGTGCTTCAGTTTTTTTTATGCGAGAAAAATAGCAAACGACCATGCTGACCACCTGAACGTAAGCAGTAGATGCCCATATACATACATGTACAATCACAAATATGACCGAAATTCAATCTGAGCTCGAAACATAAATGCGTTGCTACTCCTGAGGACTAAGATGGTTGCCTCGCTTTAAAGTGTAGCTGGCAACCACAATAATATTTTTTGGTTGTGCCTTTAGAAGAAAAATTGTCCTCACTACCTTATAAATAAAAAAAATATATATAAACAAAGCAAAAACAATCACTAAAAAGAGGTTCAAGTAAAAAATGTCCTTAAATTTTGCAAATACCTTCCCATTGTGAAATTGTGTTCTATGTATGAAAGGTTATTATTATGTACTGTTGATAGCATCTACAATGATTAAATCTGTTGTGTGAGGCATGCAAGGTTTTTATGCATGTAAACATTTACCCGACCATGTTATCATAGACAATGAAATATCTACACATTTTTTATAGATTCTATTATTGTACATTCTTTTAAAAATATAATTATTTACATTGTTTTTTAGAAGGCCAGTAGTGAAAAATTACCCTACTTTTTAAGTCGGCTACGTAATTATCAATGATCGAATTAAAAATCTAGTGTTCAATGTACAAAAAATAAGTTACATCATAACATCATGGTGAATGTTGTATACCATTTATTTTGTCATGAAATGACATAATGGCTTATGCAAAACAGGTTCTCAGACTTGATAGTGGCATAGAATTTTAAATAGATAACAGTATTTTTAACACGCTTTTATTAGCTTGAGTTGTATGTATGTATGTATGTATGTATGTAACGGATTCTTTCAAGCATAATTTTCACCAACTTCCAGGAGTCTGATTAATTTGAAACTTTGCACACGTATCAAGGACCGATGACAATGCAATAATATGAAAAAAAAAAGAAAAATAAACCATAGTTAAAAAACCCTAAAAAACATGCTTTTACAAAAAATCCAGCAAAAAAAAGTATAAATAAGAAAAAGAAATTGCGATGTAAAATAAGCATGGGGTGCTTTTTCAGATCTATTGATACCTTGCACTCCACGCTTTTTTAAAATCACAATTTCTATTTCTTATTTATACCTTTTTTAGCTGGATTTTTTATAAATGCATATTTTTTATTTTTTTTAACTATTATTTATTTACTAAGAATATCTACATACATTTAACATGCGAAGAACTTTTGCTGAGCATGTAAATGTGATACATAATATCATTAAATACATTAAGGCTTTTATGCTGTAAAATACATAATTAAAAACATGGCTCGAGTTAACAAGCCCCTTGTATATCCAAATGTACACGAGATTACATGAGCAGCAAATACAGTACAATCATAAAGATATTTATTCATAGCATAAAGGTATCCGGTTTGCTTGATATGAAGCTTAAGCTGTAACTATAATCATAAAGGTATTTTATCTTAACAAACAGTTCTTTAGTTAATATTTCATGGACTTTACGTCAAATCCCAAATAGGATTTTAGAGTACAAGGATAGATTCACAATGCATTTTTAAAAATAATTGGTAGCAACTATTTACTGACTTAACTAAGTCTGACTTTGTTTAAAAAAGTAATAATATTTTCAAAAATAACTGGCAATAACTCCAAGTACTGATTTAACTCTAACAAAAACACTTTCTTGACAAAAACAAAGCAGATAAAAATACTAAGTTCAAGTTTACCTTCTTGGTACCAGGACCACAGATGTCAGGACCAAACATAATCTCGTAGGGGCTCTCGCCATGCATGTCCTTCTGGTCGAGCTTGCAGTCAAAGATTTTCACGTAGCCACCACCACAGTCAATGTCCTGCTCATGTTTAACCGAGAACTGGATAACCATGGGTTTTCCTTCATTGGAGAAAGGCTTGAACTTGCGAGAGAGAGCGTAAAACCTCGCATCTTCAGAGGTCTTCAGACCTAATAAACAGATTTTTTTATTAGTATTGATTCAGAAGGAATTACTAAGGAAGCAGGAATCTGAAGACCGATATTAATTAAATGCTGTTATTTGGACTATAAATATAAATTATATTACAGAATGAAATAAAATGGAATTGCAGTGCCTAGAGCGCAAAATATACTAGAACATTAGAAATATTAGAAAGGTAAGTTACCGCCTACCTTTATCCTCTTGTGGGTCGTTGAAGAACTTTCCAGCAGTCAGTTTGAACTTTCCGAATTCTTTACCCGGGTGCTCACTGTACACCCATTCGGATTCCCATGAATCTATAAACAAGAAGGCACTTTCTTAGCTAAAAATATCTTAAAACTTAAAACCGGCGTCCCAAAAATCGATAACACGCGGCAAGCCGGTTCATCAACCGACGAAAGAAAGAAACGATATAACGTAATGTAATGAAAGATATTACTTACCATCGGGAAACTTTTCATCGAAATAAACATCACAATTTACAGAATATATCGCCAGCAAGCTGACAATTGTTAAAACTAAACACTTCATTTTGACTAACACAAGCACCGTCGCTCACAATGAACCGGCCACGAATAACTTCAAAAATTTGGCGAATGCACTATTATTTCATCGCCCAAGCTCGTCACGTACATTTTTTCCTATTTCTTTCACACTAGTTCAATACAACCAAGCCCGAAAAGGATAGTCGTATTCATAGGCGAGACAGCGTGTCTAAAATTAAACAGGAGTAAAAGAGACAAAAATTAAGGTGATTGCCACATGACGTAGTGTTACGCAGACAGATGGAAGGCTCTGATTGGTGGTAAGTTAGCCAATAAGAGATGAACACACTGCCAGAAGTTAATTAGTAGATACCGGGAAAATACGAATTTCCTTCCATTGTTACGATCAAGATACACAGGGACTCTTGGATCTGATTTTAAATTGTTATAAATTTATGGATAGGCATGATTAATTTTGATTTTCTTATTGGATTTTAGCCTCAGAAAAATTGTCAAGATGAGCATTTAAGTATCTAGATTTTTTATTTATACACATCGCTTATCAAAAAAATTCAAATAACGAGCCAACTTCACACCAATCGGTGTTGCACATGGCATCAGAAAGAGACGCATAATATAATATACTCTAGCTAAACAGAGACAATGCATCACTAGCAAACGTATACGTGGACGAATGTAGATATAGTCATTGATGCTATATTTTTGGTATGTCTATACAATGGATGAATCCATATTCTAAACTTAATTAAGTAATAGTAGGCATTTACGTATTAACCTGCTACCTTGACATTATTCTTTGCAAATTGCAAATAGAAAATAACGTTATGATTGAGTTCTAATATCTATTTGTATTTACAAATACGATCAATAAGAAAAATATTAAAAATAAAAGTTAACTTGCTCCTAATTTAGTGTTTGTTTCAATTTGTATTGCTTTCATTGAATTTAATGAAATGTAATTATTTTTTCACAGAACAACTGAAGTACTTTAAAAATCCTACCTATTATTCAGACTACTACTAAAACTAAAACAAGACTGTTCTGTTAAATGACGGTTCAAAAAATAAAGGTGAACCCACAGGATGGTGGCTGAAATGTTACTTTCGGAGTTTACCTATGTCATTAATTATGAAAAAGCCTTAGGATTTTTAAGTTATACTCAAATATTATGTAGGTATATATTCCAAAAACTCGTTTTAAGATAGCGTAAGTACATAAAATAATGTTCGACTTGATATTTGTTTTATGTTTCATCAACAATGTAGTATTGTGGATATTTCGAAATAATAAGACATACTGGTACTGGTTAAGTTGCTACTGTAATTATCTTAGATTAAACAGACTTCATTTTCGAGTATTAGAAAATTATTCACATATCCCAAACCAGTATAATTCGTCAATTTAGAAAACCAATTTTATTAAAATAATGGCATTGAAAAATAAACTATTTCGTAACAAGTTGCGGATAACAACAATTTATTAAATGTTATTATAACGCAAAAAATATTTATTGCAAACTCAGGTTGCAAAATAATCACTTAAAGGAAATACATAAAAAACGTACTTTCTAACATTAATTTATTTTTTATTATCTCATAAATAGCTAACATACTATATCTATCTATAACTTGCCGAAGCAATTAGAATAGATTAAAATAATAACTACGAACTATTTGTACATTATAGATGTAAAATTGCTGATATTAATATTAGCAATAACTTCATCATCATCATCACCAACTCATTACTGGGTCTCCAGTATTTTACTGGGTTATGCGGGGTAACCATCCTTTCGGAAATTAATTAACACTCTGACTGCGGTACGCATGTATTAGATCGGCTCAACGTTGCGGGAGGTGGCACTCAACTGGAGCTTATTTCTCTAGATTGAAGATGCGTCGAAAATTCACTGAAATATTGTACACATAGGTATTTTTAGCATCTATGTAGCATCTAAGAATACACGTCTTCTATCGCCGACGTAAACACAGCACTTTAGTTCGCCCGCAATCCGTACAGATTTGTATGTATAACACAGTTGTACCCCGCAGGGAAAGTGTTAACAAAGAATAGTGTCCGTAATATACATATACATTAGGCTAATATAATAATGTTAAAAAGGGCAGAAAATTAAAAACAATTTCGGTTTTAAAACCTTCCATTTTTGATAAAAAAAAAGTTTTAAAGCCTTTTTAGATTAAGAATTAAGCCCTAAAATTAATAATAATTTTTGGTTCTAAAGCTTTTCATTTTAGAAATCTTAAAAATTACTAAGAAATTGATAAAACAAAAATAAATAAAAGAGTATACTAAAATAACACTTTATTTCAGTAATTACTACTTTTTACAAGCTGTACCTTTACAGAACACAAACTGACAGATGAAACATATTAGAAACAAAACGCCAAATAAATTAAAGTGAAAAGTCTTCCTTAAAATCATAATCATCCTTTTTCTTAAAAGTGGTTAGAGTGACATTTTCCAAAACATCCGCTAAATTGACAGCTTGTTTTTCATTTCTGGCCATTTTCTTTTTATCTTTCTTAAACTGCATTTTCCTCAATTTATTCTGTTTAGTGTTGCCCTCTAACAACATTTCGGGGTCAGTTTTGTTGCGTTCCTTGGTGTTGCCAGCCTTGTCCAGTTTAGATCTGATAGTTAATGTCTTAGGCAGTAAGCTCGACTCATCCTCGTCTACTTGCATATCTGTTTCCAGAGCTGCTTTGACGGGGCCTGTGCTAGTTATCTGAAAATAATAATTATTTTATAATTATATGGGTTAAGTTAAAATTGTCTATGATTTTTTCAAATAGTATATTGTCTATTGTCAGGAAGCCATTATCATTCAACTGTACGTAACCTCCATTACAGAACATATATTTTATATCAAAAGTATTGTTTTGATATAAAAAATATGCTATTACAATTGCATATGTTGGCCACCTTGATTATCACTTTCGACTCCGGCGCTCACATACTACAACGAGTCAGCGTTTCAGCGTTTCAGCTCTCTCATCTCAGAGAAGACGTATTTGTCTACACTGAAGATGCATCGACAATTTATTGAAATATTGTATTTTTTTCATCTGTCATTATCATCTACGAATACAAACACGTAATGTCCGCCCGCAGTCTTGTAACGCCGACGTAAGCATTGCACTTGTGTTCCTCCGTAATCCATACAGACTTGTACGTACACGACAGGTGTGTACAAGCCGCAAGCGCGTTGCTCCAAGCATTACACAACAGATATGTATCCCGCAGGGAAAGTGTTAATATAACATTCTAGAAAAACCCTTACTTTAATGCCATCATCATTGGGCGAATCCAGCGCATTCATAGCTTCGGTTTCCATGGCTTCAAACGAATTGATATCAAATTCTTCTGCAAGAGAGGTCACAATCTTTGCCTCGACATGCACGTCTGAATCTAGTGTCTCTGGTGGCTCTGTGAAATATCTTACCTGTAAAGAATAAATTTTGATAAAAAGTGATTAAAAAATATAATAATCTTATTTTTTTTTTGTGAGAAGAGTAGCAAACCACCTGATGTTAAGTAGTCTCAGCCCACATACATCCATGTACAACCACAAACACGATCAAAATCCTATCTGAGCTCGAACATAGATGCGTTGCTACTCCTGGGCACTAAGATGGACCTTGCTTCAAAATGTAGCCACCAACCGCACCTCTCCAAACGAAACACAAGTAATGCTTTACGGTGGATTATGAGGACTATCGTTGCACCTCCCCGGTCGAACTATAGTTCTACCACCTTTAAAATTGATTGATTTTGATAAAATTGATGATATTTTTTGTGTCCGCTATAAGATAGGCACCAATAATACTCAGAGAAAATATATAATACAAGGTCCATTACCCACATGCAAATATCAATATCATTAGATCCACAACCCAAGTCCCTTTTCAAAATCCAAGGATGACGGGTGACAGAAATTTGTGGATGGTTTATGCCCTACACAAACTACTAGACTATGTACAGGAGAAATGTTACTTCTATCCTATTTAGGATCAGTAACACTCCAAGTATCGATGCGTAGCAGTGACAATTTAGCAGCATGATCATTTCCCATTTCATTTACAAAAATTAAGAAAATACCTTACTTTGCCAGTATTCCAATCGTTGAGTAATATTCTAGCGGCAGCTTCTTGATCTGGTACTCCGCCCTTCTTAAATCTGCCCATGCGTGATGCGAGGCTTGCGAAGAATTCCTACAACAAAACAAAATATATACCAACAGTATGTATTAAAGATTATATAAAAATGTAACCTGTATGAACTGTACACTATACTGGTCTGAAAGTTTTCCATGTTCAATCCTTAACCAAACAGTGTTTCTCTGTTAATAATTCACTTAGATTACAGTTCTGGTTATAGATGTATACCTGGGAGAATACCTTCTCTTTGCAAGAGTCCAGGGCCCTTATGAAACAGGTAATCCTACGGATGCCGGGGTTTCGAACCCTGAACAGTTAGTAACAAACTCATTACTCTCAAAATTACAACACTTAGGCTAGCTTGTAAATAGATTAAGTGCAGATTGATAAACTTCACAAACTTTCCAGACCTTTGTGAGAACTCAGGAATATCAGTTTTTTCTGTCTTCTTAAATTTTGTGCGATTAGGCTACAATTATATTCATAGGCATATGGGAAAAATTTAAACCTTGGACAACTCTTTCGGCGATTGACCTTAGGGGACAAAATAGTCAATACTTGTACATTTTTACTCTTTAGAAATAAAAAAATGGGCTTGTCATTTTTGTATTAATATAATATTGGTTCACAATTACATACTCATATATAAATTTACCAATATTTTGGTACAATATATTTAAACATCCTTTAATCCATCCATCCATAATCTTTACGGACAAATAAATAAATGATTGTGATTATGATTATATTACCGTTGGTGTACTGAACTCAGGAACAGCATACAGCTGTACAAGCGTATGTTTGTGAGCTCGTTGCAAAATAGCCGTCGCCGGTGTAACTGGGTCTTTCAGAGCACCCACTCGTATAGCATTCTTCAAAGCAACTGATGCATCACTGTCGGATCCAGAATGGAAGACAATGCCTGGACTGTCCAAAATTTTGATTTTGGAATCTAATTGGACTGGCTGCATTTGTCTGCAAAATAGAAATAATGTTAATCTCATATATTTGTTTTTAAATAAGAAAGTGATGTTTACCATCCTCTCCTGCACTTTTGCCTACACTTGGACCATTTTGAAGGTTCATTGTCATTGTTATAAGGTATTTGCATACACCGAAGGTGGGAGAACTATAGTTCGAACGGGGAGTTACCACCACCGCCCTCATTCGCCGTAAAGCATTACTCGTGTTTCGGTTGGAGAGTGCAGTTGCCGGCTACGCTTTGAAGCGAGACGACCATCTTAGTCCTCAAGAGTAGCAACGTATCTACGCTGGAGCTCAGATAGGATTTCGTTTGTATGTACGTGGATATCTAAGGGCTGCGACTACTTAACAACAGGAGGTTTGCATGCTCGTTTGCTACTCTCCTCACATAAAAAAAATCAAATGTTTATCTATGTATGTTATATTATATATGTATTCAGACCTTAAACCTGATACCATGTTATGGCACTGTGTCATTGCTGCTTATGCATGTCTTATTTAAAAAAGACAAATATTTATTTTTTACTGCAATCCATTTTAAAACAAAACATCCGTATCTACATAATAGTACTGAAACAATACCTCAGAGGATTTAATTGAATTTTTTATGTACATATAGGTACATCCATCTCCAGAGCCTTCACAATAATACAGATCTACTATACTACTTGTATAAATCAGTTATTAAAACTCACTTTGTAACCCCTGGAGTACTACCAACATTGCAAGCTTTAGACCGGTTGAGACTGTTAATGATGGAGCTCTTGCCAACGTTAGGTAGCCCCACCACACCTACAGTTATCGATGTCTTCATACCCTTGTTCCGACAGTAGTTGCCCAACAAACTCATCAACAATTCTGCTCCTACACATGCTGAACCTGTAAAAAACAAATTATATATATTCAGTTAAATCTGTTATCAAAAAAATAGTTATTGTGAGGTATTTGTGTTGTGTTGTGTGCCACAAATTCTAAAATATATGTCAATTTAAGTCACATACAGCATATCCCAGAACTCAATGTGAAGCCGACACCAGGTGATTGGATAGGTTTTTATTTTTTACTCTTTTTTTTGTCATAAACCAACAAGTGTTGTATCATTTTAGAATCCTGAATAAAGACGCCAACTTTTAATGGCACTTGCCAAGGAGCTCCAGTACAATTTTTAAGCAGGCCCTGTCAAAATCGACAAATCTTGAAAAAAATAATTTTATAGTTCGACAAAAAGTCATATTTCTAGGAAACTTGGAGCAATTGTGTTATTATCTTTAATTATGATTACATATATGTCTATTAGATTTATGATTATGAAGTTTTAATT
>DWON01003023.1:0-18997 GCA_018251015.1 Phocides pigmalion okeechobee
GTATCCGGCAACCACACCTCCCCAACCGAAACACAATACATGAAGAACATGTTGCTTTACGGCGGATTATGAGGATGGCGGTGGTGCCGCCCTGGGCGAGCTCTAACAGCGCTACCACCATTTATTATGGGGGCATCACTTTGTTTTGGAAAAGGGTCTCCTGCCCACAATAGTTCAGGTATCCCTTGAATATATTGACTAAAATGTTAACGTTACAATGTAAAGTCAGTTCATCGACTCAGAGCGCCGCGTGGCTACGTTTGACCGGGAGAAAAACACGGCGGAAAAAACTGGCGGCGCTCTTTTTAAATCTATCATTAAAATGTATCATTTAATTATGGTAATTTTAATACATCATTCAAATATGATCATTGGGCCTAAAACCAGAAATCACTAGAACAGAAGACTCAACCCTTCGTATTTTGGAGGCTGAGGTCATACTGGCCAAGTGCATATTTTTCGACTTCACACATCTCTCGAAAGTTTATGACGAACTCTCAGGGCTAGTGGGTTTCACGATGAGCTCTTTCGATATTAAAGTCTGTATTTAATCTATATCTTGCATAATAGTAAAATATATTGCATAATAATAATAAAATTGTAACTAATTGTTGTCTGTTCATAGAAGATATTTGAGACAAACCTTTATTAAGAGTATTTTTAATCAATGGAACCCAAATAAAATATAGAATTTGGCATTCAATACAAACGGTCTACAAATAAAAAGTTATGTCAATTTAACAGTTATGAGTTTGAGTACATGTGAACTTTTTCACTTCAAAAAGACCGGTTTCTTAAACATAATGCTTAAGTTTATTCTATCTTTGCTTAAAGCAACAATAAGAACTTTTATAGAGTATAAAATGATTATATTTTATAAAATTCACGGTTCGTTTCTTCCGTAACATTTTAGTTGAAACAAACTGAAAATATTAAAGTCTGTTTTAAATAGAATGCGCTCGACAGAATTCAATTTCCCAAATGGTAGCAAGAGGGACGGGGCACATACGTACTACATTGCTACGTATAAACCTACTCCAGATTTGCAGAACAAAGGGTAGCAAAAAATGAAATTGTGCCAAATCCTATTGTTCCTGAATGCTGAGGGTATAAGTGAAACACGAATTTCATGATCTCGAGAGAGTATGTTACTACTGTTTATTTTTGTGCGCAATCGGGATTTTTCGGAAACATATTTTTGTGTTTTTTCTGAGTAATGGGTACTCATGATTGATGATTTTAATTGTCAATATTTGGAACCAGTTGCATGGCTCGTGGTCGCGGCTGAATTGTGGTGGCCGAGGAAAACTGTCAGCATCTGTCAACAGTTTCTAAAATAACATTTTTTTTTGCTTAAATAGACTAAACGATCGACAAAGTGAAGTTATCTCAAGCATAGTCACGAATTAACTGGGTGACCAGAAGTGACAAAATTTAATAAACGCTTCCGTGTTTTGAATGTTTGTTCGCCTCACTTGTAAGCGTAGCAGGCGATCACACCTCTTCAACATAAGAACTTGTTACGAAAGATAAAGAGGACGATGGTACCTGTCCAATGGAACTATTGTTCTAGCAGCTATCATAATTTAATTAGCATTCAAAATTGAATAAATGAGACGATTCTCAAGCAAATATATTGGGCATTCAGTAGAAGTGCACATCATGAAACTCGACACCAAAATGCACTTGAACAATAAATGAATACACAATGAGTTGTTCCCGGCACGCTCCGTTGTGTATACACTTGTGAGTGACTGAACGAGCCCTTCGAATACTTCACGCAGTCAGTGAAACCAGGGAGGACAGAAAATCATTTAATGGTAAGCAGAAAATTTAACACGAGTAAATATTTAAAGTTAACGTTTATAATAAAATAAAAAGGTAATATATAAAGGTGGGAGAACTACATTTCGACGAGGGAGGTACCACTGCCGCCCTCATAATCCGCCGTAAAGCATTACTTGTGTTTCGGTTGGAGAGGTACGATTGCCGGCTACTCTTTGAAGCGAGGCGAACATCTTAGTCGTCAGAAGTAGCAACGTATCTACGTTCGAGCTCAGATAGGATTTCGATCGTATTTGTGCTTGTACGTGGATGTCTATTGGCTGTGACTACTTAACATCAGGTGGTTTGCATGCTCGTTTGCTACTTTTCTCACATAAAAAAACACTTCCTTACCGTAATACTAACATTGTAAATATTTCAGAGAATACACATTATGTTAACAAAATAATAAATTGTTGATTAACAAAGTTCTCAAACTTTTTGGGCACGTGTAACATGAACGTGGTTTTCGAGTCGTCGGCATCGTTTCTATTTGTTTATGTTAAATTACCAATTAGCTAATTTTATATGATTTTAAACTAATATTATGGCGGAATTTATATATTTTATTATGTAACTGGCACTAATCGTCCTCATAATATGCGGTAGATTAGTATTACGTGTGTTTCGGTAGGAGAGGTGCAGTTGACGAATACACTTTGAAGCGAGGCGACCATCTTAGTCCTCAAGAGTAGGAACGCATCCGCGTCCATCCTTAAATAGAACTTCTGTTCTATTTGGGATTGGACGTGGTTGTCCATGGGCTACAATGACTACTTAATATCAGGTGGCCTGCATGCCCGTGTCTTACTCTTTCATAATAAAAAAGCAGTTAATCAATTCAAAGTGTAATAATCTTGGAATGATAAATATCAATGAACGTTATCGCTTTGCCCATAAAATGTTAACTCCGACGCACAGGTGCACACAGTCATTGTTATATAAGTATACCGTTTCACAGTTGGAAACACAGAACCCTAAAGAAGTATAAAACGAGTTATCCTCAAAAGCCATTATTCTTTTCGCTTCAAAAATGAGTTACAAGTGTAAAAGTGAAGAGGATAAGTGAATATAAGCTCTCCGTATTGTGCGGCGTCCCCTCAGCCGCGGAACCTGGAGCGAGCCGAGTCACTAAATGTACTGAAATTATGTTACAAGTGTTTTGTTGAGCGAAAACGGCATTTTACATCTATTTAGCAACATCTATACAAATAATAAAATTATAACTGAACGCGGTCTTCACATGGAAGATATATGCGGAAAGTTATTATTAGGAACTTTAATTATAGAACTAGTGCGTGTTGTGGAACAATAGTTAGATTTATGTCTCTCTGTTTGCCTATTTGTGTGTTTGAGTAATTATGCTAATCTTAGCAATGGCTAAACCGATTTTACTGCGGTTTTCACTTATATATTGCAGTAAGCCTAGTTTAACATTTTGTGTTAGCAGTATGTCTTGCACTTTAATCGGTCTATTAATAAAAAGTTATTTCAATTTAAAAGTTACGAGTATAACTACACGATAACTTTTATTGTTAGAAACTAGGAAATGCTAAAAATTGAAGCCTACGTGAACGAAGCCGCGGGCAAAACATATGTTTATTTTTTTATTCCTATGTATGCTTATAATAATTTATATCATCCACCGCTATGTGTACAATTTGCAAATAAAACAAAATTAAAACGTTTCATTGAAAGTAGATTCTTTACAGAACTGTTTGAACGTTAATAAACTAAATTAATTGTTTCTACGTGAATATTTAAATATACTTTACTTATAAAATGCATCAACCGATTGAAGTTTGACTTTACTTTGCAGATGAAATTCACAGAGCGTTACGTAAATGTTCGGTCTAAAAGGCCAAAAGTTAGGGACACATATTTTATATGAGCCCAGTAAAAGAGCTAACGGCCATATGCTAGAGAGCAGTCACATTGCATAGACATTTGCAATATATGTGGAGTCGCCAGCGTCGGCGCCAGACGGCGGATTATGAGGGAGGTGGTGCTACTTCGCCGGTCGAGCTATAGTTCTCCCATCTTTGGCGTTTAAGGAATACCTCGGGAAGAATCTCGTTCCACATTCTATGTATATGGCAGGAATGAATGCACATTTAAAAGCATGTAGACATTAATGGGAGCTCGTATCTCTAGAGAATGTATGCGTATTTAGACATTATTTCTAATGAACTAGAAAATTGCTTTATGACCATTTATAGCCGCCATGAAGCACACACGGACGACTATCCTACCATTATCTGGTGATTTATACACGCACAAATAATAATTAAGAGTGGCCTGAATCGGGAAGCACATTTACATTAGGCTGCTTGCTGACTCAATGAGTTTTCTCTGCGTTTTAATCATATAGTATTAATGTATGCAATTATAAAACAATATAAATATGTAACAATATTACAATGTAACAAACAGAAGAAATAAGTAATGACATTTAATTAATTACTTAACCAAAAACATGGTTGAATATATTTTTTAATTAGATTTAATTAGATCCAATGTAGGTTCCTTTATTCTGAGAACTGTAGTTATACTATAGTATACTACTATATTAAAGTACTAGTCTGCTACTACTACTATACTATACTATTAGTTTTTCCCTCATCTTTGTAAAAATATTATATCGACTGGCCTCTTGTTCTGAAAAATATGAAAACTTTTTGCTCGTTACTAGCCCTAACCGCTGAGTCGAAGGTTTTAGGTTCGAATCCTTTGCTCAGTAAAACCAGATATACCAGTGTCTTTGTTTATTTAATGTTCTTTGTGTGTGTCCATTAATCTTGTTTTTAATTGTTCTTTCTAATTGATTGACACACACAGAACAATATAGTGTAATACACACAAAGACGTAAACCTTGGATATCAAATAGCGTGTAGCGTATTTTATGTATTTATATTTATATTGTGTTTATGTGTATTTACCCTAAGTTGCATTTATCTTATAAGTTGCTTACATAACATCGGATGTCGTTGAAACAACTAACAGTTGCTGGAAAACGTAACCCGATCGTTACAATTTTATTTTAAAATAAAAGAGTGTGATTCAACATACGAAAACGCCACATTTGTACAAGCTCTAAGGCGCTTTTAGCGATGTTAGGGATATAAATAAGAGCAGAATTAGGGAGGAAAGGCGGGTATGTTGTGTTAGGAACTAAGATTAGTTTTTGGGTTATAAATCTGATAGTTTATTTTTAATTGCATGCTGAACTTGTGTAATTACATGTGAAATGGCTTTAAAAATTATATATGGTTATTTTTTCAATTTAAATAAGTTTTCTTATTTTTTTCGTATGAATTTTGAAATGCAAATTTTTCACTTTGGCAAGGAGTCTTTTTAAAATCAATTTGTTAAAATCAGTTCAAAAATGTCTAACGATGATAAAGGCGATCTAATATTTTTCACGTTCAGGATGACAAATAAAAAATAATAAATTGTTTTATGTCATAATATATAGTTTCGTTTAATACACATCAATAATAAAAAAAATGTTCAAAATGTGATTGAAATAGTGAGGGATTTCATTTAATCAGCAACCTTATTTAGACTACATTGTTTATGTTAGCAAAAGAGTGCGTGGGCTAGTTTAAAATGGTCACTATAGCTTATGACTCTACAAGTCCAAATTCATTCAATCTGACATTATGATGGAGGCGTGTAGATATGCAGTTCTCCCTGAGGACGGAGACAATCTTCGAGACGGTCTTCTTACTTGAAGTGTACCCAGCAACTACGACTTTCCAAGAAATATAACAATCCCTTTACGATGGATTGATTATAAACCGACAGTGATTCTTGGAAGGACGAATTACTTTTCTGCCATTTGTACATATATATAATGATCCTCATCAATTAATACTGCATTACCATTACGCTACTAAGACAAGGTCTTCCTACAGAACGGAAAGGATTAATGACCAACTAATCCGTTCTGGTCAAATACGGTGTACACTTCACACATCTTTGAGAACTCTATAGAAATCTCTCAGATATGCAGTTTCCTACTTTAGGCTCTCCTTCACCGTTAAAACAAGTAATAATTTTAATACGCAATTAACTTCGAAAACTCGTATTTCTACGTATTTACACACATGTAATGAATGTCAGTTACAATGTAAAATCGGTTCATTTGCGTGCCAAGTATTCAAACCCCGGACGGTGTGATGTATGAAATATATCGGCAATATTGATTTACTGTTTACTCATGTACGTTGACCACCATGTCACGTCAGCGAGGATTAACCGGACAAGCGACGTCATCACGAGTGATATATGGTTGGCGGAGGCGCGGGAATAAGGTCATTACAATTATTGAACATAAGCATTGATGGTTTAATACTTTCCTGTGGCGGACAACTCTGCTGTGTAATGCGTGGCACTGTGTTGTACGCACAAATCTGTACGGATTGCGGGCGACCAAACTGTGTTTACGTCAACCCTACAAGACTGGGGGTGGACATGACATTTGTGAATCCGTAGATGATAAACAAATGCTAAAAATACAATATTTCAGTGAATTGTCGACGCATCTTCAGTGTAGGGAAATAAGATCAAGTTTAGTGCCGCCTCCCGCAACGTCGACCCTGATGAGCGCCGCAGTCAAAGTGTTAAAAGTATGCAAGTTAGTTGAGTATACGTCACGCATAAATAATGCTAATAGTGAGAGAGTAGGTCGTCACTACTAGACGGATATAAATGACCTGTCTCGATCGTACTGAGCGCTTGTATATTAGCCTACAGAGAGTACACGCTGTTATCTATACATCTTAAGTGTATTTTAAGCATTCGTAGGTAGTTCTCCTGGAGATGTACCATCTTCAAATTTGCCGTAAATCTGTTAGATTTCCGTCTACATTTACGAAGTAGACGACCATCTCCGTGTTTAGGAGTAGCAACGCATAAACTATACATGACTTTTTCAACCAGGACTTTAAGATTGTGTGTCGATGGTCCGCGTGGCTTTTACTCATTAGCTCCTTACTTAACGTTTGTATTTGAAAAGTAACAAACGAAGGTACAGGCCAATTGATGGTAAATGGTCTCTCGGACCCATGGACATCTACGTCCAGCCCTTCATAGAACTAAAGTTCTCGTCGTGCTTATAAACGTTTCTACTCCTGAGAACTGAAATGTTCGCCTCGCTTGTAAGTGTAGGAAGCAACCACACCTCTCCAACCAAACCATAAAAATTACTTTACAGCGGAGTATGAAGACGATGTCGGTACGTCCCCGGTCAAATTGTTGTTCTACCTTGTAACTTATAACACCCTACACTGCTCTTATTTCGACGGAGATTAAAAATAACAGTTTCACTACTTTGTAACATAAAAAGTGAAAACGTGAATACGTTGAATTAACTGCAGCTGGTTTTATATCAAAAACAGTTGCTATTTTTTGCCGCCGCGTCATGCTCGGTAATTTCAAATTAATTTAAACGAGTTTTCCTTTTGAGTCCCTCTTAAATAAACGTGGTTGAATAAATACCACTATCCTCTGAATTAAGGAGGATAAATATAGAAATACGAAACTGAATATGAAATAACATTACAGTAAAAGCTACTGGATTCGCACCGGGCTGAAATGGTTATTTCAGTGGTTACTACAATATCATCATTAAGTATTGTAATCGCAAGAGCTATTAAATAAGCTCTAACATGGACGACCTGACCCATGGAGCCTTCTTGGGAGCAAGAAGGGGCCCAATGGGTTGTATTATACGTCGATACGTTGGCGTCATCTTAGCGGAATGATGTTGAGGGCAAGAGCTGCGGTGATGCTGCAGAAGCAAATGTTTCCACTTAGCAGTGAACACTGGAAGGGTGAAGGGTGAAGGGTAATGACTAAGAGTAAGGTTTTTGTCTAGACCTGTTCATTGATAATTCTGTAATACGTCATAATGGTGTGAGGGAAATTTTACCAATGTATTTAAATGTATTTAACAAATATAAATATGGTTTGAATAAAGTGATGCGGTAGAGACTATACACATTATACTTTATCTTGGCGGCCAGATTCTATTCACTTAATAAAATAGAGGAAATCTGTCACATTTAATGTTTAGGAGATGAACTTTCAAAAACCTATTCTGCAATTTCTTGATTTTGTTCTTCCCCATTTTTATAGTTCTTCAACCAATAGCCCTATTATCGCGTCACAAAATTATTTTGACATCAAACTAACTGTACCTGTCCCTATTGTCTCGTCATAAATTTATTTTGACATTAAGTTATATTGTATTAATTAAAACATAGTGTGGAAGTGACAAAGACAAAGTGCTGTTAAAAAATATTATTTTAGAATCGTATTTCGGCGAGCCTTATAGTGGGGACCGGCCCTACTGTAATAAAGATTGCGATCTTTGTGAAATAATGATTCAATAAATTAAGGTAGCATCTTCCTGGCCATCCCGGCGAGCGTGGCACCACACGGAGACGTATTACGTACGCGCCCGTGACGTGACTGCAACGTGACCGCGACGTGAGCGCGTTTATATACCAACAAAGCTTTACGAGCCTGACCATGACGATAGCGATGTTGAAGGTTCTAGTGTGGGGATAAATTAGATTTAATAAAAAAAATTATAAACTATTCAATATTACAAATAGGTACTTAATATCACCTAATATAACGATTACAAAGAGTTAAAGTATTTTAGAAGCACTAGTTGCGGCATAACCTAATAAAATAAATCATACTTCGGTGCCGACTACACTTAACAGCGAGAACTCGCCAGGACTAGTAAAGCTATTGTAACAAACTTGTTATGGGACTCATGTTCTGTTCTAACGTAATGTTGATAGGTTCAGAGTTCCCTTAGGAGAGTTCCCTTAGGAGATCGTTAGGTGGACTGCGTGCTTGTTTGATATTCCCATTACATAAGAATGTTATCACAAACAATATCATATAAGCAGAATAGCCTTCAATTCCCATTCGTATATTTTCAAAGTTATTGCTGTAAAAACAGATGGGACTCAAATACATTGGCTTATCATCGGCCCACGAGATATTGTTATAACAACAACCGTCGCCCCGGACCTCCCTCGATATTAAAATACTGGCAGAGCCACATTATTGCGTTTACTTTCAATTTCATGGCCCTCCTTCTGCGGACTGCCGGGAAAACTACTAAAAAGAGGTCATATAATAATAAACCCACAGTTTTCTATCTCTATTTTATATCTAATAATGACAGATTTAGCTTGTTGTATTTCTTTCGGTTTCATTAAAAATAATGAAAGATTTCAAGTTTTTTTTTAATGTGAGAAGAATAGCAAACGAGCATGCAAACCACCTGATGTTAAGTGGTCGTAGCCCATAGACATTCAAGTACAACCATAAACACGACTGAAATCCTATCTGAGCTCGAACTTAGACACGTTGCTATTTATGAGGACTAAGATGGTCGCCTCGCTTCAAAGTGTAGCCGGCAACCGCACCTCTCCAACCGGAACACAGGTAATGCTTTACGGCGGATTTTGAGGGTGTTTTATGTTATAAAGGCAACAACGAATATGTAGACAACCTGATTTTAAGTTGCCGCTGGTGCCAATTGACTGTCACATACAATCACAGTCAGGTCTGAAGTTCTACCTGAGGTCACATGTAAATAGGTTGATATTCCTGAATAGTCAACTAAAGCACAAGAGTTGCTTCACTGCGGTTTATTAAAGTATTACGGAAGTGGTACGTCGAACGGTTGAACTATACTGTTACATAGCAGTATAGTTCAACCGTAGTATATAGTATATAATAGTATATAATAAACAATATTTTTACAATTTTGTCTGTTTATATGTCTGTATGTCCGTATGTTTGTACACGCTAATTTGAGAATTGGTTCATCCGACTTGAATGCAGTTTTCAGGATTATATTGTGATGGGCTTCACTTATCATTTAGTCTTTTCATTTAAATCGGTTAACAAATAAGGAAGTTATATCAATTTATTTCAATCATCACCGGACAAAGTCCCAGGGACTTTGTCCGGTGATGATTGAAATAAATTGCTAGTTAATAGATAAAATTCAAATTAATTACCTCCCATCGCCAATTTCAGCCCCATCCATCGCCAAATAAGGTTATGTCTAAAATTAAACGCAAATATATGTATGTTGATACCTCAAAAATTAAGTTTGAACATAGTATAACTTTCTGCTATATGAATGGAATAGATATATAATCTCCTAGTAAATTAAGTCTAACGTATTGAAAACTGTAGGTATTATACGATTACAATTTACAAGGAATATGTACAGATTTGGCAAAACAGTTCTAAATTAAGAACCGGAATATCTGACCGCACGGATCTGAACCCAGCATTAAGGGATAAAGCCGATAAGTTATGTACACGCAGGATATTTCCGCAAAATTTGTAAAACAAAAAATGTTAAAAATACACACCAGAATAAACTTTGTTTACATTATTTAATTCCCGTTTATCCAACCCCAAACACATTGAACAAGCGGGACCCGAATTAATTCAATTTTATCTAACCAGCGAAATTATCCGACAACCAATATTCTACCCGAAAACGAAAAGTTTGCCCCGAACCGTCCAGTATACGAAAAACTCCGCATTTCCGAACCAAAGCGTCGTTTTCTTAAGCAAGCGTTGCGGAAACGGGAGGAGTGGAAGGTCGAGAAACGCTGGTACATCGTCACCATCATTCATTCCAAGCGATGACAAGATGCGTGTAGCAGCACGTATGGATGACTTTGTAACCGTGTTGAGGTGATAACAAATTGGTCTATTGGAAACCTTTCCATCATAAATGAAATGTTCCGGATAAATTTGCGAAGGAAAGTGATAGGCTGCCGACTCCGCACATGTTCGCCGTCCGTACGCAATGGCGTGAGATATTTAGGCGACGACAATTTATACGCTAGACTAAATTTATATTTAGTCAACTTTTCTTCACGCGTCTTAACGTCAGTGGGTCAAAAATCAATAGGAGACTGAAGTTTTAGTCGAAAAATTTGCCAAATGATTTGTATTCGCGGTCTTTGCATTCCATGGTCACCCAAGTCTAACTTCAAACAGGACTAACATCCCGCTAAACCTCTAGCACGACGTCAGGCAGGATTTTAGTCCTTTCAGGATGCGTCGCTACTCGTGAGGGCTGAGATAATTGCCTTGCTTGTAACTTTATCTGGAAATAGCATCTTAAACCGAAACACACTGGCTCTACGCCGCAATATGAGCGCGGTGGAGCTATCTTCCCGGTGGTACTGTAGTTCTACCATCTTGCAAAATTGACTGTTTTTGAATCCTGAATTCTGGTTTGAGTTTATCTTGTTCGATACAAACACAGCCACTGTTTGCTCCCGGCAAGTATATTAACAAGCGTTGTGGAGTGTGCTCTCGTCGCCGTTACGGAGATACACACGGCATTACACACACACTCAACAATGGTGCTTAAATGGATTTGACAAGATACCATTTACATCAAAATAATAAGATTCGCAAAGGTACAATAGTGTGACCGGGGAGATACTACTATCGCCCTCTAATCCATCGTAAATCAGTTCTTTTGTTTCGGTTGAATATGTGAGGAAACTCGCACACACACACACACACACTCACATACACTGAAACATAAAAAATGTTTAACGCGGGAATATGAGGGCGCTTGAGTTAGATTCCCCCAGTTAATTTGTTCTACCTGTGGAAAAAGTTATTATCTACCATATTTATGATTTACCACCTAGGATTCTTATAAGCCACAGGGATTTGTGTAATTTTAATACTTATTTTGTCATAACATGTAAAATTGTAGATGTCAGATAATTTGCTGCAGAAATAGATATGTACTATCCGATTTCCACGTTCCAATTCTATTGTATTTTGTCAAATTTGAAGCTACTTCGCACTACAATTTCAGTGCTTCGACTATTCGCTCTTTTATTTCAAAATCATTGCTATTCCACGAACTACAAACGAACTGCAAAGCAAACACTGATAGATGTACAAAACATTATTCAAATCCGGAAAAACCCGCAGTAAATATTGCGGAGGTTCTGCCCAGTAATAACCGGCGCGATCCGGTCACACCGTAGGGTTGCCTATTGTGTTCTAATACAACATTTGTAATACATGTGGAAACAGTTTTCGTCATTATTCTGTATTTGCAGTAGTAAAGTTTTGTTTGGATAGACCAGAGATAATTTATTCTTGTGAATTCTATGCGAAGAACAGACAATAATGTGCATGCACTTTGCTCTACTAAACTCATAGCTTCTTACACAACAACCTGTATGGTGCATTGGTAACCATATCGGTTTCACCCGCAAACGGTTAGATTCTCGTACAGGGCGACATTTAAAATAATGACATTTCATTTTCTGTTCTGAGTAAGTCCCTGAGTAAGTGAGTAAGCTCTTGACACAAGGAATGTTATTGTTAGGAGTAGGAATGTAGGAACTATAAAGAGTATTTATTTATTGTCATTTAGTTATACAACAGGGTGACAAAAACATTAGGGTTCAATCAGAGCTAGCGTGAAGAATATTTCGGCAAAAAAAAAATGTTTACCGACTCACTGAGGCAGCCATGTGTATATGTGTATTGTATTCTGGAGTTGTGATGCATCTTTATTAGACTTCAGATGGGCCTCCCGTTATTTAAGGAGTTGTTGAAGGTGTTGAATTTAGTTTGGCTACATGCTACTTTATTTTTTCCTATTTTCCAAAAAATAAGCATTATAAACTTGACTATGTGAATTTGTCATGGTATATTATGATACGAAGCAGCCCTACATCAAAGTCGTTTTTATTTGTGTTAGCCAATTTAATGCGGATCGGTCTCCTGCCAACTTTACGGTTAAACTCATTATTTGAGCTCCAAATCTCCGGATTGGGAGGTGTTCGGAGCAGAGCGGGTTGTGGTCGGAATACGGCAATTAAGGGATATTAACAACGGCATTACCGACACCACATGCTTTTTCGGAACCTCGGGCGTTACCACCTTCCTTTAAATTCCATGTTCAATCAGAACGTTATTTTGAAACAGTATGCTTTAAAATATATAGTACTGTCAATTTCTTGCTATAAGAAAAGAGGTATTTTAATTGATGTTTTCATGCTTTAGCATTTTCTAAGATGTTTTCCAAAACACAAAAGTTCGGAATATTGTGAAAGTACGCTTATCTTAAGATACAACAAGAGCCAGATGTTGTCACTAAATCCAATATTAATAATATTATAAAGTAGCGGTGTTATGTAACTGTGTTCCTGAAATATACCTAATGATTTATAAAGTTGTTATTTTTGATTGTTTGTTAGTTTTCAGATAATATAGCGTGATAGTACATATTCTTTAACGAGGTACAGGAGACTGCAGGTACAGGGACGCCGTGTACACAACTTGTGGTGGATTAATTAAGAGTAACATCAGAATTTTCACCTTATAAAAAAGAAGTAAACGGACAGTCTTACTTTTATATAATGCTTTTATATTTCACAAGGAGGTAAAACGATACTTGTAGCAACGCATTTATGAAAGGAATCAGGTAGGACTTTAGTCTTGTTAAAAGTTGGACGTAATATTTCCACATCGCTTCACATAAAAAATATGATTTTATTATATGGCTCATCAGAGTAGCCTCATCTTTGACAGTTCAGTTGAGACTTCTACTATATGTACATGAATTTGTTTACAGAATTCATGGGCTTCAGTGACCAGTGACCAGTTTCCAGTGGCAAGTTAGCTACTAACATAAAAAAGAAAGAATAAGACTATTTTGGAAGTTAAAGCAAAAAAGATGTTGATACTTCATAAAGAAACCCTTCCCGCGAACGGAGAACTAAATTGTCAAACAGTGTGTTTAATTATCGATCTCCCCGGGTTCAATCACACAGTGCCGAAGCACACCGCATCACGACATTGCGTCCATATAACACGCTTTTCCACTTTTAATTAAGTGGTTCGCACAGGGTTCCCACGCGCCATCGTTGACGACCACACTGTGTTTTATTGAGGATATTTATTGTTTCGATCTCAAAGTGCTTCTGGTTACAAAAAGAGATCAAAAGATATATTAAGAATTGCTATTATATCATATATTACAATTCATTCATACATTTTTGATTTAAAAGGCTTTGTAATCTTTCTCCGAAATTAAAAAAGAAGTTCAAAAAAATTGCATGTTTTATTTTACTACTCGTTAGGATGACGATAGGATAGAATTACATCTTTATTTGTATCTATATATTCATTAACAAATGTCTCAATTTTAAATAAAGAATTCAGAACAATATTTTCCCTACTTTTTCCTTTCTATCATCAATAAATAATTAATTTTCAAAGTTATGTAGCTCTGAATAAAATACAATATAAATTATTTTATAATATTAGTGCACGATTAGTGGTCCAAACGTTAGATTTAGCAAAACAGGAACAAGCGCTAATTAATTAGAACAATTAGCTAACAAACACAAATTTCATAATCATTGGAAAATAGGGATGAGCCGTATCAATTTATTGACTGTAAATCACGTATCGTCGATATACAATAAGAGGTTATTGTGAAGAAATTCCTGCACTTTGACGAAATGGTGTGTTTGCCGGTTCACTTACATTATGAGATGATCATCTTAGTTGTTAAGAGAAGCAATGCATTTATTAAAGACTTCAAATAGAACGTGTCTTCTTTACGGTGAAAGTGACCATTTAACATAAGGCAGGTAAACTGCATGCTTGTTTGCTGTTTCAATTTCATTAAAAATATAACAGATTCTGTGAGGATTTATAGGTTTATTTTTAGTTCCTCCAGTTCGACTATGGAGGAACCACCGATACACTCAAAATCCTCCGTAAAACAGTTCTAGTGTTTCGATTAGCGAGGTTGCCTACTACACTTACAAGCGAGGCGACCATCTCAGACCGCAGGTGTAATAACATATCTATGAAAGACGTCAGGCAGGACTTCAGTCCTGTTTATGGATGCACGTAGATGTCCCTGAGTTGCGGAGACCATTTAACCTCATATGCCTTTCATATTAACTTGCTACTTTTCCAATATAAAAACAAAAACAATAAAAAAGATCCGAACGTTTGAGATTCAAAGGTCTGGCCCTGGATCTTTAGGGATAGAGCATTCCTAGATTCAAATATAATGTAATACATTAACCCAAAGTAAATACCCTCCGAAAATTATATTCAGGGAATTGTATAACACCCGAGAGTTCGCCATAAATATTCACAACAATTTACTTCTTTTTTTTATAGTGAAAGAGTAAGAAACGGGCATGCACGCCACCTGATGTTAAGTGGTCACTACAACCCCATAGACAACCACATCCAATCTCAAATAGAACAGAAGTTCTATTTAAGGATGGACGCGGATTCCTACTCTTGAGGACTAAGATGGTAGCCTCCAATAATGTGTGTCCGGCAACCACACTTCTTCCAAGGTCTTTCAAATCACTATTGGTCAATATGGAATAAACCCTTTTGGTTCTCAGAAGAAACGACCGCTTATGACCGACAAGCAGCAGTGACCAGTACTGAAACAGCGAACGAATAATAACTGAGTGTATTGTAAAAAACTAATGAAATATCGAAAACAAAATTATGTTAAAATTTATTTTTGCTTCAGTACAAGTATGTAAGAAAATGATTACGGTAATGATTTTAAACTAATATCATGGTGGAATTTACACATTTTATTATATAACAGGTACTCACTGTTAATGATTCTTAATCGCCGATATTTCGAACCTGTTACATGAATCGTAGTCACTGCCGTTACATACTAAAACGATTACAGATTTCCGGTACAACTCTAATACAATTATGTGGGCGAAATACATTTACATGCCTTAATACAGCAACAAAATGATCTCTCGTGTATGATATTTGTAATAGCCGTAAAACTAACATTAACAAATGAAAACAGCTAACTATGATCCCATTGTTAACAATAATTATACGTTATCTGTACTTTAATGAGATCTGATTTGAAGCTATAACGGGTAGCTACACATTACTGATTTTTGGAACATTGAGTACAATTTTCACTACAAATGTAATTTTATAATTAGTAAAACTTGCTATTTTACAGAGTAACAAGCGACCGCGTAGGCTATCATATTCATGGTATATGCAGCCCATGGATATATGTATGTTTACGTCCAACCTAAAACAGAACTAATGTCCCATCTGACGATGAAGTGACGTTAAGCGCTGAGCGTTCCTTCTCTTAAGGACTGAAAAAGAAGAATTGTTTTACAGCTGTTTATGACCGTGATAGTAAGAAATAAGTAAATCTAGTGATGTATTTTTTTTATTTTAACTAACAAATGAGCATGCAGTCCGTCACCACAGTAGAACTTATATAATGATGTATTTATATTCCTAAAGATAAGGCAGTCTCAAAATATGTTAGTGAACCAGCAAACATATTTTCCACGAAAATGTTTGAATTAATTTCTGCTAGCATTTTTTTATGTGAAAAGAGTAGCAAACGAGCATGCAAAGCACCTAATGTTAAGGAGTCGCAGCCCATAGACATGTACAATCACAAATATAACTGAAATCCTATCTGAACTCGAACATATGTTGATACGTTGCTACTCCTGAGGACTAAGATGGTCGCCTCGCTTCATAGTGTAGCCGGCAACCGCACTTCTCTAACCGAAACACAAGTAATGCTTTACGGCGGATTGTGAGGGCGGCGGCGGAACCTCCCCGGTCGAACTATAGTTCTCCCACCTTTAATGAGCTTTAGGCTAGTAATGACATCGGTAACTCCCTGGACAACAGGATTTACTAGGTTGTAGGGTACTCTAATTGATTTTAAATTGGAAACACTATAATGAGAAGCCATAAACCCGTCACTCGTCGCCAACGCGTCGGTAATGAGATTCATTTCATTACCGGACGCCGTGAATCATTCTCGGTGAATGCTGACTGTGCAGTAATTAGATCGACGCTTTAAGTGGTGTCGGTGGTGTGAATGTTTCCCACGTTGGAACCAAATCCAAAACGTATAGCCGATAACACCTACTATAAAATAAAAATAAACTCACAAATATATTTCTAAGCAACATGTCTTTAAGAAGTTTGTAAGTAAGGTTGCAAAGTAATAGAATAACAGTTTTATCTGGGAGGTACCATCGTCGCCCTCATAATCCCGGTTACACTTATAATCGAGGCTACCATCTCAGACCTCAGGTGTAGCAGTGCATATACGTATGAGATCAAATAAAAGTACATTCCTGTTGACTACTGCCACTACTTAACATCAGGTGACTTGCATTTTTCCGCATAAATAAAGTAAATAAAACATTGTAAAAATATGCTACAATCGTAAAACCCATTTACCTGGCCCCATTTTTTACGATGTAAGCTTAACTATTTTGCAAGTGTAGCGATTGTAACGCTTTGCTCTATTTCAAATTTTGCTTCAAGCAAACCAAACTATTTCGTTCTTCCCTTTATTTGCATTGCGTACTATGGAGGCACCACGTGACCGCCGTATTGTGTATTATTTCGGTTCGATTCTTAACACAAACTGCACACGTGACAAATCCTAATTTACATCTTACATTGCGGGTTTCGTTTGCACAAACTGTACAACTATTAAGCGTGGCGAGCAATGTATACTGCGATTAAGAATATACAGTGTTGGTGATCTGATTGGACCCCGTATTTGGCGTGGAGCGCATGAACAAATAGATTGGTGTCGCTAGCATCGCAGTGACAATTTGATTCCGAATCGAGTTGTAGATTAGAATATGGTAGGTCTATCCTCGTTTATCAATGTCAGTTCGCTTTACATCGGTGAGAACTATAGTAGCAATTATGTTGGAACATTTACCTAAATCGGTTTATTTGTATTGATAACAAACGATAGGTCGATGACGATAATTCGACCGGTCGATGTATTGCTTCCCACAACAATTTACAACCGACAATTCCGACAACAAGGCGACTATCTCAGTTCTTAGAAGCAGTAGTAAAACATCTTACGGATTTTTTTTACGAAAATCTTTTACTTTTATTTAAGGAATTTATCGGCAAATTTACATGAGCGTATGTAGCCGTTAAGCCGTTATCTACACAAAAAATGTATATAGTTTAGTGCCCACTAGATTTGCCTTTTATATGCACTTTCCGTTCCCAGGGCTGCTGGAAGACATTATATTTTAAAATAAGCAGTCCTATGTACTACATTTTTCTATTACGTACCTTTTTGTGTAATATCGCGTACAAACCTTCAAATAGAATTTCTGTCGTATAATCATCAATTTCACTGATGCGTGGCTGCTAAACATCTAAACAAACTAAACATCAGGAAGCATATGTGCTAACTGTAACTACATATGTAGTGTACAAAACTTTCGTAATTTGTTGTCATCTTCAAACTTTTTCAGTGGTTAATTTCATTGAGGATAGTGTTATTGTAAATATTATCTTATAAAAGCATCATATTTTGTCATTTATTTACGTTAGTGTCGCCACTGTTTACTTAAAGTATCCTATTTGCAATAAAGTTAAATGGGGGTAATCCCATCGCACAGCTGTGGAATTTTGTATAGTCCAGAAGTGAATGGTGCTGCATTTGAATGCGACACGCATCTGATTGTATAGATACAGTTGGAGCTCGCGGTGGACAATGGGTTAGTTTGCTGCTCGCCGCCCGGAACTGAAGTTTACTTTGTGGGTTTTCAAGAATTTCATTATTTATGAAAGGTACACATTATGTCTCTCACAGTTTTTCTAAATCGAAAATTAACCACAACGTTAAGCAATTTTGAGTGCGGTCAGTTGCTGGATAGGTGACCATTAGTAGCGAAATTTCTGGCGTGGTTTTATGTATATGAGAAAAGTAGCGATCAAGTCTGTTAGCCACTTAATTAAGTAGTGGCTGCAGCCCATGGGCATCTGCATACAAAACTTAACAGGACTGAAGTCATATTTGAATTAGTACATCGAGCGTTGCTACTCCTGAGGACTAGTGGTCGTCATGCCTTTGAGCATCTACAGGTACAGTAGGCTATCGGTCAGGCATGTTATAGATAAATGACGGTCATTAAGACTTCTCGAAGGCCTCGTACACTAAACAGAATGGGTTGCATTTCTAATACAATTAATCTTACAGGTTTTATTTTTTTTATTTATTTATTTGGATTACCAACATAGGATACTCAGATC
>DWON01003024.1:0-18996 GCA_018251015.1 Phocides pigmalion okeechobee
GTTCTGTTTGAGGTAGGACGTGGTTATCAATGGGCTGCAGTGACCACTTAACATCAGGTGGCCTGCATGCCCGTTCACAATTAAAAAAAAAGTAGTCATAAATTACGTCTAATAAGCGAAGGGAGTGCTTACTACGTACGTCTTTCATAAGGCTACATACTTTATTATGATAAGAATATATTGAAACTACCTTTATGTAAATCTACAATTATGTATATACCGCTCATATCAATTCCTTAAAAATAATAATCATAAATTAAAATGCAATTTTATTACATTTTGACATAATTCAACACACACTTCTAGATAACGATTGTATCTAGGATGTATCTAAAGCGCGGAAAGCATAAAAGGTTTCTCATATCAACGTGTATATAGAATGAAATGTACAATACAAATACATTTTCTATCTCAAAGGATGAAGCGAGTTGCGACGCTGTGGTTGTCAAACGGGAACGTCTAACCGTCTTGAAACGTGTACAACAACGCAGTTTCGTATTTACCGCCTCAAGATGCTTCTTGAATGCATTATATCACAATATTATGGTTCAAATCTGCTTGTGATACATTGTTTTCATTGCGGTTTTTTTATTCAGGAAAAGTTTTAGTAAAAAATGAGCATACTGGTTTAAAGGTGAGTTAACCATAGTTCGACTAGGGAGGTACCACCGCCGCCCTCATACTCCGCCGTAAATCATTACTTGTGTCTCGGTTAGAGAGGTGCGGTTGCCTACACTTTGAAGCGAGGTGACCATCTTAGTCCTCAGAAGCAACGTTCAAGCTCAGGTTGGATTTCAGTCGTATTTGTGGATGTCTTTGGACTGCGACTACTTATCATCAGGTGACTTGCGTGCTTGTTCACTACCCTTTTCACATACGAGTAAAACAATAAAGGCCACCTGATGTTAAATAGCCCATGGCCATCCACATCTAACCTCAAAGCTGAGTTTCTTAGAATTCAATAGTTACGTAGATATTTTGCTACTACTAGAACTAAAATGGTTACAAGTACCTGGCAACCAATCACACCTCTTCAAGCGAAAACTAATCATTTATCAATTTTGAGATGCCTCTTGTTTTAGTTGTGATTAAATTGTACACAGTGAGTATGACCGTTTTTATGTCTGGATGTAAAAATATTTATTTTAGTATGTTTGTATTTACAAATTAATGTATAATGAGTTGTGTAGGCACCATAGCACAGATTTTGATTTGTTTCTCACCTAACAGTCGTGTGAGTTATCCCAAGATTTATTAATATTATCTCTTCTCTAAATATTATAAAACAAAGTCCTCTGTCGCACCTGCCAGTCTGTCTGTTCATGATAATCTCAAAAAGTACTGGACGGATTTCCTCACAGAATTCAACAACAGGTAGAGTGTTTCCTGAGGAAGGTTTTGGTGCATAATAAGTTAAGTTTTTTTGAAATTGGGCGAGAAATTAACTTGAAAGTTAAGTTCCATATGATAAATCAGTCATCATTCGAAATAGATGTTTCTAATTGTTAGTTTTCGCAACTAGGTAATGACTGGATGCATGTATAAAAGAAAAATAATGTAAGTAAAAATAAACAATTACCAGAGTGAAGCTGGGCCGAGTCACTTTCATGCATAGTTTTACTTTACATTATTACCACCAATACAATGACAATATATGAAAACTAATTGTTTTTTTTAATATTAAACTGTTGTTTTTGTCATAAATGTAGGGTTTCATTTGAAATTTATATCTTAGCAACAATCTCTCAAAACATCTATGCCGTTTTCATTATACTGTGTAAGGCTGTTGTCGCTACTAAGCCCATTGATGCTATGTAACAATAACACAATAAGACGATTATGCTTTACAGAGAAGGAACTTGCATGGAATAAATGTTTCCATGTTTAAATTTATACACAAAATTTCAGGTTACCTTGAATTATGATTAATTCTCTTTACACCTTTACACTTATACCATTATCTCTTACTGGCAGACCATAACTGTATTCAAAATTTTGTAGATATTTGGATTGTCGTCAATTGATCAAGGATCTCACCGTGTTAGTATATCTACCACTGCGTCTTGGGATTTTTATAAATATACAAATACAAATATAAATCAGAATAATTATTAATCAGCGGTGATAAGAAAAAAATATTACATGCATTGATTAACGAGTCCCCAAAGATGATTTGCGTATAAAAGCACACCATGAACATTTATATTCTCTCCGCAAAAACAAGTGTATAAAAATGCAGACAGCAGGTAGGTACTCCGGACACAAATGTTCCGCTCATATGAATTCAAATGGAGGCTGCGGGAAGAGGGTGGAAGGAACACAGGTGAATCGAACTATCGATATTAGAAGTTTAAAAGTAACTTGGAAGAAAGTTATTGAAAATACATAGGTCTTAGTAAATTTAAAAGTTTGGGATTGCAAATATATTTTCTATTTTATTTTGTGATCAAATTGTGTAAAAGGCTCCGGTTATGGATAATAAAATACACGTTTAAAAATATCGTTTTCGTATTTGGATTGTTACAGTTATATTAGATGAAACAAAAGATAATATTATTATAGCGGCATTCATAAATATTTCCAAGTGAGGAATTAGTTTATTAATTAGTCTTATCCTTGACTTGTTGGTGCGTGAATAGCTTGTGAATCCAATTGAAATATTGTGTTTTTGGGTACATTACATTTATTTTACTGTATATACCTATTGTACATAGTGCGTAGAACATAATACATAAATAATAATAAGACAGGCAACCCTATTTCAGCTACTATTAAAATAAATTAACTTCAGCCGACAATAGATGGCGCTATTTGTTTCATTATACAAGCGCATACAAAAACAGTATGTAACTTCACACGAACCGTATGCAGTTTAGTACATAAATGAGGGCTGGTGGTGAAAGATAGAGCATTAAAATCAAATTTCAAGTACTTGGCACTCGGTACATCGACTTGTGAAACAACCGAGTGAAGAGTTTGAGAGCTCCTTCAAATAACGATAGTTGTTCGTTTCCTTTGCGAGATAAGAATAAAACACTTTTATTGCTACGCGGATGTTTAGTCGTGTTGTTTCGGTAAAATATTTGTGAAATACAATTAATAATAATATTTTATATCATATCGTCAAATGAAACCAACTCATAAGTGTAGTCAATGGATTTTTTTCTAAATTAGAAATAGTAAAAAATATGATGTCCACTTGAAGATAGGTATTTGCTGCTTTCTGTACCAAACCACAGGTACGTTGCTAGTCCCAAGGGCTAAGATGGTCGCCTTCTTTGTCAGGGAGTCGGCAAAGACACCTTTCCACAAAAATGCAAAAAAAATGGCTTTGACGATTGTACATCCCAACGGTTGTATAGTCAAACCACGCAATAACCATGTTTTAAAATATCTGAGACTTCTTAAAATGCATATAATTTTCGTGCGTATGCTTAACGCAAGATTAATTGATTCAGTCATTAGTATGTGCAACAATCGATAAAGCGAATAATAACTTTTGCTTACAATATTAGTATAAATTTATTCTGAAATATAAATCAATTAAATGCAAATATAAAAGTTCAGGTCACAGTCAGCTTTATTATATAAGAACACTAAAGAGTTGACTAGACATTTTACTTTACTAACAGCATAAAATATCTTTGGAAATGTCCGCAGCCACAAGTTGGCGAATATAAATTAGCCAGCGGGCAGCAAGCGCGGACCGCAAAGGCGTCTTGATGCGATTTCCGGACCACTTTTAACGCGTTTCCTGCACGATATAAATCCCAGTTAGCTCGCACCGCCGCTGTCATCTGGAACAAGAAAAAACTTTTATCTGAAAAATAAATCGAATATATATATTTCTTTTAAATAAAGCAGTAAATAGGTAGTTTATGTCTTGATATTATTATTTTTTATGTGAGAAAAGTAGCAAACCAGCATGCAAACCACGTGTTAAGTCACTACCCATAGACATCAACGTACAACCATCTGATATATGGACTCGAACGTGGATACGTTGCTACTCCTGAGGACTAGGATGGTCCCTTCGCTTCAAAGTGTAGCCGGTAACCGCACCTCTCTAACCGAAACACAAATAATGCTTTACGACGGATTATGAGGGCGGTGGTGATACTATAGTTTTAACACTATAGTTCTAATTTTACTCACCTAAAACCAAGCCTAAACAGGAAACTTGATAGTATTAGTTCCACCAATTACAAGTCCATACGACAATGTAAATTACCGTACATTAATTAGTTATCACTGTTTATAGACATCTGTTACCAACTCCATGTCGAACAAGATTTCTAGTTAAGTCGATTACTTTTGCGTCATTGTTTTTGCCGATCAAAATGGATAGTCTGAAAAAATGTATCTGACCCATGAAACCCTTAAATTCACCTAGCTCTGCAATGCTGTAAAGAAATTTGTAGCGGTGATGCCAAAACAGGCAAATGTTAGACTTCTAAGCTATCTTTTCAGTCGTATTTATTAGCTTATAAGAATAAGGGAACTTCTAGGTTATCCACTAAAATTATGTTGGTAAACTGAAGCGTGCTTGTATTTTGATATCTTTATCAAAACTGAGACGGTGTGTTGTTTAAGACAAAATTAGAGGCGTTTGGGGGAGAACAAACCCTCTAAAATGAAATTTTCGTAACATAAAGTGGCTAAGACGATATAACGACACTCGAGCTAACTAAAAACGAGTATTTATTCTTTGCGACACGACAGCCGATAAAACAAGATTTTACGTAAGTATCTTAAATCTGTATGATGTTTATATCTTAAAAACGACAGTAGATAACTATTCTCAATCATTAACGTAAAGTTTAATGTATTTTTTACTGAAATCGAGATAGATAAAATTTGTTTATCTATCTCGATTTCAGTAAAACTATAATTAGATTTACTTATGTATATGGAGAAAGAACAAATTTTATGCTTTTTTAGTCAAGTCAAATAAAAGTTATAGTAATACTCCTGTTTTAAATTTCTTGTAAATCATTCATTTTTGGAGAGCTAGATAGTTTGTTCGTAATGTGTTTTTTGTTTATCGAATTTAAAGATAAAAAAATGAGTGTATGTAAATTGTGCCAAACGCTAAATATTTTATGCTATAATCACAAAAGAATATGATATAATAGTGTCGATATACGTATGAATTTTATTCGAAAACGAAATTCGTGGTTGAATAGTAAGTATCTTCACTCATCTACTGGCAGCGTCTCTAGTGGCAAGTTATGAACTAAGATCTAATGGTACAACTTTGTCGATATTTACCGGATCTTGGGTTGAACGCTAACTATGATATGACATACTTTAATATGTATTAGGTTTTATTGATAATGTTTAATTAAATGCAATATATAAATGTTTCATTTCTTTGCGTGGGTGTATGAAAGACAAAATATATGGAATGAGATAACATGTATCGTCCGTTGGAATGCGTGTATGAAAACTCTTACCACTACTCGCACAGATATCGAAAAACTTATACTATTAAACCTTGATTCAAAAACGTATCACTAGAGGCGCTGCTTGTAGGTATGTGTATTTTTTTTATTACAAATTACGTGTTCATGTAAAACTTATAAACATAAAGCTCATGCACACTCATATTTGTTTTTTAATATGAAAAAATATTGGTCGTGTCGATGACGTATTATATAATGAACAGGTTTCTTAGACTACGTGGGATTTGCAAGCCCTCATGTTTCTAAATAAATTATGAATATTAACCGCCACATTACGTTTTACTGAAACATAATTATTTTAATCTGACTCTAAGACGGTAACTTTTGAAATTGATGTCAAAAGAGTAGTCATTTTGGCTAAGTAAAGCGGGCGAAAACAATTTCGTATAACGAAATAAAATAAGATTTTGAGCACTCGGAACTTTTTCGCTTCAAATCGTTTTCAGTTTTGTTATTTTTGTATTCTATCCAAACTAATTAAAAATGTAATAATTCAAGCTACGAAGAACGATAAATGTTTTCTGTCACAAATTTTACCTCAAAACTCCATAACAATACATTTTATAAATCAAAACTAGTTAGTTAAAAAATCACGTAGATTTACAGCAATCTGGCATTTTTATTAGCACTGAAACAACATTTTTAAATTGTGATAGAACAGTGTTGCCGTGTTCATTAATATTACTTCTACTAGCTTATTTTTTGAAGCACAATTAGTGTAACAGCGTAACGTGCATGAACAATAAATTACTTATCACGATTCGGTATTGTACCTCCCAGAGAGCGAGTATTTTGTTAATCACATTTGCACTGAATGAAGCGCTGCGTATTTTCGGTGCTGTTTTGTCCGGCAAAATTTATTACTGCACTTAAACTTGATTGTTAGTTCCACGTCATGAAGCGTAAATAATTCCATTTCGAGCACATCTCCAACATATACACCCTGCAACAGTATGCAATTGACCTAAGTTCACCCTCGTTTGTTGAATGCGCATTTTTTTCGCTAAGAGTTCTTATGTTTCGGGTCTCAGTAAATTTAACGCTCCCCAGGTGCGGCGCCGGCTTGCGGCTTATAAGTAAATCGGGATTTTAATTAAGAATGTCTTTCATAATACGCTTTTTATCTTCATTCCGCTTCGCTACTGTACCTATAGTATTATTACGTTTCGTTTCGCGAAATAATTTCGCTAAGACTTGATTAAATGGAACCAAGGAAACAATCTCGAGAGCTCGGAAGCAACAATTCGTAAAATTCCACAGAAGCTGTTCATAATTAAGCGTTCTTACCTCTCGGACGCGGAGCGAGAGATTGTGTTTCATCAAATATGTAACGGGTCTACCGTCAAATCCTTTTTACATCCGACGCGGACAGTTTTACGCAAGTCCGGTCTAGCTGTGGCTTAACTGCCTTATAAATTAGTGAAACTCTATTAGCAAGATGTTGGGCAAAACGAATTTGCGTTATCGCCTCTGCCGGCATCTCGTGCATCGCATACTAATGAGCCTGCCGCACGATCGCCCCAACTTGCCGCTCGAATAATTACCTATTTCTTTAAACGAAGCTGCCGCTTGATGAGAATACAACCACTTCTGACTAAGTGAGAACTGTTACTATGTTCAAATTGCTTATATTCTTCTATACATCTACATATTAACTTCAGATATAATTATAAATACTTGTTTTACAACTTTAATCGAGAAATTAGTTCTTTATCGGTTGCTACTATTTCATGTTCAGATGGTGGACAGGGATATCTCCTTAGGTGGGAGAGGCCTGAAGTATACTCCACAATGCTGCTTCAACGCGTGTTGATGGGACGGTTCACTGCCCAATCTATCAGTCGGATCTGCTCAACGGGCCCGCAAGTTTTAAGACCAAATTAATAGACTGTCATCTTTCGATAAACCGATTGGCTCTGGAGCTCGGAAGGTGCATTAAATTTTGTGACTAGTAAAAACCCATCCAAGTTCCGACCGTTACTAATGTTGCTTGATTTGAAATTGACAAAATCCTACCTTATAAATTTTCATTATTTAGCGAATTAATTGTAAAAAAATTTAATAGTTCATCGGATCTGTACTTTAAAAAACACAACTTTATTTTTATTGTATGCACTTACGAGAAGAAAATCTTAGTTCTTACCTTATTGTCACGGACTACAACCATCATAAACCGATCTTAAAGTGCACCGTGTACTTACTTTGTTTATTATTTTAGATGGAGCTTAGTCTTGCTTACTGCAGCCAGAACAGAAGTAAGACAACGAAAGCGTTTATTAAAAAAAAATGTGGACGGATCACAGGTGGGAGAACTACAGTTCGACCGGGGAGATACCTAAGCCAGTTTTATAATCCGCTATACAGTACCATCTTTTTGTTTCTGTGGAAATGTGTAGATGTCGGCTTACATACTTAATCTACCAAGGACTAATTTAAAAAGAGTGCTGAGAGTTTTTTCGTCGGCATTTTCTCCCGGTCCACCTTAGCCAACAGGATGCTCATAGCCGATGTACTGATTTTACATTTTGCCCTTGACGTTCATTAAGTGTATGTAAATACCTTACAATGAAATAAAATATTTGAATTTGAATTTGAACTTACTTATAAGCCAATAATCTTACCACTTAGGAGTACACGTATCTGTGGTTGACTTCATTTAGGAATACTGTGCTATATGAAGTTGGTCATAGACGTCTATAGGCGGCATTCACTTAGATCGGATCATTTACCACCGGGTGAACTGCATGTTAGTTTCCTACTTCAATTTCTTAAAGTACTCGGACTTAAATTTGGATGTCAATAAGCTGCATCGATTATTAAACACCATGGCTTATTATTATTTACTGCTCTTCTTACGTAAAGAAATTAATTCTAAAGTGTGATCAATATAAACATTCGAATTAAAAAAATGTGTGGAAAAATGAAATCATCAACAATATTAAATATTTAATAAAGTAGTTCTGTTACTATTCTTGTATTACGTAAACAAACTACCTACCCAACCTTTTTCTGAATAAATATTTCGCTACACATATTTTACATTGTGAAAAGGGAAGGATAACAAGATATCACTTGAGACTTGAAAAGGAATAAAAGCTTACAATTAGATATACAAAATAGTTACTGTAGGCGTCTTGAAAATTGTTCCAAGTTATATATATGTAGTTAAAGGTTAAGAACGTGTTTCTATTATTATATTATATTTTGGTCCTTGACTTTGTACGTAGACGTATATAATTGAGGGCTGAAAATAGTTTTCGTGGGTATCTTACATACTCCGATGAAACTCAAATAAAGGATGTTTGATCTGTTTATATTATCGTTAAATTCTGTCATCCTCCTCATTATGAACCGATTGTTCTAGTACTGTTCTACACGGTTCTTCTCTCAGAATAGGGAGAGATAGCCCATCAAGCCGGTCAAGTGAACTGGTAGCTTCATACGCTTTTGGAAACTTCTGGAAAAGTCTCAGGCATGCAGATTTCTTCACAATGTTTTTTTCTTCAACGTAAAAACGTGGGATAAGTAACTTCTAATGCGAAACTTCGAAAAATTTTGAAGTGCGTACCAGGTATTTGGTTTTCCGACTCCACGTTTGATGCACCGGATTTTTATCACAAGGCTATTGTGATAAAAAGTGCTGATAGTGTCTACTCGTAATTACTGAACATATAAACCAAGTTTGGTAAGATAAGTACTCGTAGTTGGATCTTTATCGTCACCTTGATGATTTAAATTTTACTGGTAATATTCATATTTTAAAAAATGAAAGTGGCGTATAGAGTAAATTTAACTATAATTTTTTTGTAGCTTTCATCGTCATTTTTAGGAGTTACAATACATCCGTCCGTCTTTTGTACCGGCAGTCTTTGTTAATGATGGATTTTTTTGGGCAGATGGATGAAAACGTTAGATTAGAGTTACAGATCAAATAGTAGCATTTGTAGGTGCTTTGATATTAGAAAATGTTATATTTTACGGCTCTAGCAGTCCCTATCGTAAAACTAGAGACACTGGTCGTAAAGTTATACACGGCTGGTGTATTTGTGGTCTGACTCTGTGAGGCAATACATATTATTTTGCACATTTCACTTCATAAGCATGTTATATAAATTCGTTACCATTTAAGTAAGGAAAAGTTTGAAAATTCTTTAAGACCTTTCTGTGCTGTTTTTGCATCATCCATAAGGCATTATACTAAATCCTTCCTCTTGTTATATACTAAAATTGATTGTTTTCGAAAAGTGATGCATTGCCATCCCTAAAAATTGCATATATTTTTAAATTAAATCATTGTAGCGTTTAACATGGTTTAAATTTGCACTTATATCGTATATACGTAATCTAAAATTCTAGAACTCAGATATTGAAATGCTTGTATTAAAATATAATATTCTTATTTATTTGTAAATCCAAAAGTAAAATCCGTTTATGACATTTTGTCTCTATGTATTGGAAAATGTTAAATATGTGTGATTATAAACTGTATTTCCTAGAGTTCTGCATCATAAATGCAAAGATAATTTAACGTGATTATTATTTATCTTAAAATGATCAAAAGTAACATTTTATAAACCTGCAAGAGTACATAAGAGTGAGTGTTGAGAGAGAGAAGGCAGGGAGCTTTTAAATATGATAAATTTAATTATTTGCTTTACAATTTACAAGCAAGTTTTATGTACTACAGGATTTTATTTACAAAATTTATATTTCTATGCCCTCAGAAGTTTCCATCGTAAAGCTAGATGCTAGGTCGTAAACTTATAGTGGCTTAGCGTACTTGTTGTAGCGGTAAGTACTTCTGACCTTGTTGAGATAATTACTATTCGATAACTACACGTTTTAAACGTTGTGGTACCAAGCTCGTTTACGAAAGTATAAGTTTTATGTTTTAAAATTATCGAATATGACGAATGTATCGAATCGAAAGTATCGAATGTGTAGTTCATGTGACGGTATGTGGTTATGCCAATCAACGGCTATCCGGTACTGTTTCCAAATAGGGCAAAACTTCCATTCTATTACAATTCTTAAAATATACGATGATAAAAGATGAAGCAATAAGATTATGTTATCCGAATCAAAGCTGTTGCTTAAAAGCTGAGTATTTGAAAATATGATTATACTTTTAACAAAATGTACTCGCATGTACTGCCCTCTCTTATTTGGTGGGGACAAGATCGCACACTGGATAATTCTATCAAAATAAAGTTATTGCAGAAGGATTACACGAAAAAGAATTCGTTCATCCTTCGATATCGACATTGTCGCACTATGTTAATACGAAAGCATTTATTGAAAACGGTGGTTGTAAAAGTTTTTGCAAACATTTTCATTGCATGTTTAAACTTTCCTACTTTCGTAGAATGGGCAGAAATATTACATTACCGAACTAAACTTGCCAATTTTGTTGAAAGTCGCAGTAGGAAGCTGAATAAGTGTATCAGTACGAAGTTCCTACCCTAGTCGATTATCTGGAATGGGAATGCATTAGTAGAAATATAGATTAACCGAATCAAACACTTAGTACATGAATGTATCGAGGCGGACACCCGCCGCGATCTCTCCGTGCTCCCTGCCGCTTCTGATAATGAGACTGATAAAATTTCCCTCTTTAAGGCAATTATCAGTTAATGTTTAGCTATAACCATGTTTCTAACGAAAATAAAACCGAACATTCCTCGCATTTTCAGGCGTGCTAAGAAATTCGCCACTACTTTTTTACTGCACAAATAAGCTATTACTGTTTTAAGTTTGCGTGGATGTGACGAAGCACCTACGGGTAAGTAAGAGTAGGTATTTCTATTAAAAAGTTATGCCCCAAGAATCATAAAAACTTTTGAAATTTTGGTTTAAAAGGAAGAGAGAGTATAGTTTAGTAATGAGTCATACCGCGCAGCTCCACGGCACTTCAACGTCTGAGCACCAGGATGGAGGAAAACAGTAAACCTTCTTGTTGTTAGTTGAATACATTTCTGTCACTGTAAAAAGAAAATATTTTGTTTTCAAGAAAAGTGCGGGCACATCATCATTACGCGGCGTAATTTTTTCGTATGTGCCATTCCCGTGCCTGTACTTTTATGCCTACCCTCCATAAAGACAAAAGGGACTTTGAAGTAAAATCACGTACATTTTTTGCAACTTACTTAGGAGAGATTCAGCCCCTTGCCTTCCATGTTAATATTTTCTGGGAAAACATTGCGGGGACAACGCATGGAAATTACATTTAGATATTTGCTCGCAACGCGTACGCTGAGTGTGGGTAGGGATATTATATTTTACGTGCTACGAATGTAATAAAATGTTTAGGACATTCCTCGCGCGAATTCGCTGGAGCACGCAACAAACCCTGTGTCGATTGATGTGAAAATGAAAACCTCAATTTTAAAATACCTGCACAACAACAACTCGGGCTATATTTTTGTGTCGAGTATTGTTTCCTCTGAAAACGAATATCAAATCTCAGATATAAAATGGTCGAACCAAACATTTTAAATGGAAATTTAAATGGAATTGAATTTTTCGGATAAGGACTGTTCATCGAACATCATTGGCATTAATTTGGTCCAAGCGTACTAATACACCTATATTTCTATTCTTTATACCACCGATTAACTTCGCCCTTTCGTGTGACCACTGTTGATTGATAATTATTTGTTAACTACCCCTTTATTTAAAAAAATATAATCTGACTTCAATTATATTAATAAGGAATTACAAAGAAATTACACGGATTGGCATAATGAACAGATGATAATAATGAAACACTATATTGGACATATCTGTAAGGACCAGACTAGTATTAAATATCTTATCCAATGGTCAGAGAGAAGCGATTCGTAATCAGATATTACAGTTAATAGGCTGTTGGACCCAAAATAAACCTTTATTTAACCAGCGATTGACCGTTTGTACCGACGATATCATTAGTTAATAAATAGCGTGAATAAAGGCTATATTAAGTTATTATGAAATCTATTTTATCGCGATAAAAATATTTTTTAATTAGTATAAGTTCAGTAACATATGAAGTGGTCTTTAAATATATAGTTTCTTTCGTAGATGCTCTCCAAAAACATTTCAGTCTTTTTTGAGGGTTGATGATGCTCGTGGGCTACAGCGACCACGTAACGTCATTAGCTTAATAACCTAACTTTTCTAATATAAAATGCATTTCTCATACAATTATCGTGGAAATATGTATTATTTGTGAACTTTATCAGGTAAATAGAGAAAAGTTTTATAATTTGTGAAGTTAAAATGAAAAGTTGATACACAAGAAATCCCTTTAAATACTCGAGGCAGGATATTGCGTTTCCAGCGTCAATTGGCCGACGAGTGGCCAATAACTGTTCAAATGGGTGCTTTGAAGGATTCATATCATTGAGTGTTTGAAGGCTTCATATTTAGAAATGAAATAAATATTTTGGCCCGACTGTGAGTCTTTGCAGCGTCGTGTTTTTATAGTGAGATATTTATAAAAAAATATATTTAAAAAAATAGCAAACAAGCGTGCATGTTATTTAACGTTATATAGTCGTGGTCGCCGAAGTTGACGGGTCAACCTTCAACTTTAAACAAGACTAATATGAAGGTCATATTTAGCTACCTTTGAGGACGTAGACGGTCGCTTACCTTATAAGTGTTGACAAACAAACTTCTCAAACTAAAACACCGCTTCATGCGATTGATAAGGGCGGCGGTGGTACGTCTCAGTCCGACTATCGTTTTGTCCTCTAAAATCGAATTGCATTTATGAAAAAAGATATAAGTTTTTGTGTATGTGAAATTTTTATTCAGGAAACTGAGGCCATATTAGATGTAATTATATCTCAAGAGTTAATTTCGGCATGCTGTGCAAGACGTTCTTCCTACATGAATAGGACCGTAGGGGCATTTGTTACACTTTGTAACACTATATTAGACTAGACTTATATTACAATGTTAAGGTTTTAGTATATTTTTTACCTTTAATAATCTGTAATGGCATGTTTTGGAGATTTATTCTTTTTTAAAAGCATTATTTACATAAATAGTAACATTATAACTGATCGTCGTTTGCATATGATAGATGAGTGAAGGAAAAATATCTTCGGTGCGTTTATTAACGAAATAGAAAAATGTGACAAATTTTGGTTGTTTATGTTTGTGCACAATAACGTCAAAAAGACAGAACCTTAGTGTTTTTTTTCGTTCTAATCGATGTATAAATAAAAAGTCACGTTAATTTTAATGTTACAGGTGTGAGTACATGTTTCTTTTATTACAAAATTGAGAAAACCCCAAAAATTGAAGTCAAAGTTGCGGCTAGGAGCTAGTAACATATAAAACACATAATTTTAAACTCAGTCAATTTAACAGTTTAAAATTTTAACGATAGTCTTTACTCTATGCGACTGTTGATAACAGACTATTATGTGTTTGACATTGACAGTGTGTACGTAAACAAACACAATAGTAACCATGCATATGTGTGTGTATCAAATGCGTAGTAGTGTGTGTAATATTTTTAAGTTAATTTAATGTATTTCTAATACATATTACATAAAATATTAATTGCCTGCACTTGTTCCCTGTGTAAACTTTAACTGCGTCAAATTTCATACCCCTCCGTCCGCGTAATTGTCGTGCAAAGGGGTACAAAGTTTTTGTTTCACGTATTAATATTTAAAAGATAAGGGGTGTGTCCAGTCATAATAAGCGATACATTTCTAGAAAAAAATCGTTGAGACTTTTCTCTGGTGGAATTTCTATATTAATATTTTCTCTTATATAACAACTAACCCAGCTTCGCCCGGGCAATACAGTTTATATTTACTTACGTTATTTTTCTTTTATACGTGCACCTAGTCATTACTTAGTTGCAAAAACTACCAATTACAAATATCTATTTCGAACGACGACTGAATTACTATATTGAATTTAACTATTTGATTACTTGCCCAATTTACAAAAAAACTTAACTTATTATGCACCAAAACTTTCCTTAGGAATTACTCTATGTGTTGTTGAAAACTCTGAGAAAATCTGTCCAGTACGTTTCGATTTTATCATGAACAGACAGACAGATAGACGTAACGGCGGACTTTGATTTATAATATTTAGAGATATATTGGCACACCTACATTTTGTGAATTTTACGGAAACGAGAATCAAATACTGATGGAATGTGTAAGGATTTATTTTAACAACGATACTGAATGTCAAGACATTCAGTATCGTCGTTATCGTCTCATTACAAATAGAAGCACTATGCCAGTTTTCTTTCCGTATATAAATTATAAACTTTCAAACAGCTAGGTGAATCACATTTGTACATTTCTTGTTAATATGTAAATATATGAGCGATATGTTTAACGAATTTCTAGTATCAAATGCACATGCAGTTTTCCTGGTTGTAAGCGGTTAATGTTGTCCATTGACATTTGCATCCAACCCAACCAATTGAAAAAGAGTCCCACCTGATGTCGATTCACATGTTACAACCCTTAAGGACTAAGATCCTTATCTCATGTGTAAATGAGCTAGCAGCCATACCTATTGAAAATCAATATCGGACCGTGGCCAAGAAGTGGCGATGAAAGTTCTTCAGTGTAATTTGATAGGTTCTTGTAAATTATTCACGTTCCCGCGCTTAATAGCGATCGAAATTTGCTCCTCTATACATGAACCAGCCTACTTGTTACAAACAGTATTGATTAAACTACTAAATATGTAATTCACTGATAAAATGACTTTAAAAATATGTTTCAATTAAGCGCTAGGTTTCTCTTGAAACTAAGTTCAGATTACCGAGTAATAAGATCTCGGGCGTGAGTCATGGCGCTCTGGGCGCCGCGTATTTCTAACCACCGAGGCCGCTAGGGTACTTCTTTACTGGAATAAATTAAATGACTACTTTAGACTATTTTTGTTTCTTCAAACATAGAAATAAATGAACCTGTCTACCTAATGGTATGGTAATAAGGTGAAAAGTGGTAAATACCGGACATTATAATATCTGTAATTTTCTCTAAATAAGATTGAAAGTCGAATTAAAATATGTACGAAAATGCATTGTCACTTCGGAGCACTGATTTTTTTTTCTTATATGATAATGAGATGATGTAAAGTTTTTGGTGCAGCCCATAGACATCCATGTACAACCTCAAACGGGGCTGTCTTACTTGAGTTTGTACGAAGATGCGAAACGGAATTGTCCTGAGGACAATAGTCGCATCACTGTTAAGTGTGATCGAATCTTTGTAAGCGTACCCGACAACTACAAAACTACCATTTAAGTATGCTTTTTATTAATTTATTTACAATAATTATGAAAATCTTAAAACTAATTATAATAAAAATCTAACTTAAACAATCTAAAGGGTGTCCATGCCCATGCGGCATGGATCCAAGAATGCTAGTGCATTCCCGCGTTGAAAAGCAATCCCATTCTTTGCGCAAGATATTAACCAGACCTCCTAAATTATATAAATTAAACATTGTTTAAGGATATACGACATTTGAGAATTGACTTTAAATTGAAAAATAATTATCTTTATTGAATTTAATTAAGCAGAGGCATTCTTGAGCTTTATTGCACGATGTAAAGAGAACCCGCTCGGGCATGACTCACGACTCTCTTGGGCGGCTTGCGTCATACTTTTAAGACAATATAACCTACCTATGTGTTTTATTAATATCACAAATAAATCATCAGTATGAAAAACTCTATGCAGTATTGAGGTAAATATGTCTTGTGCAAATTTATGTCTACGAATATAGTTTGTTCTCTTTATAGGACCCTTGGTAGTGTAAATCAAATTGCAAGTCATTAAGTAAAGGATTAGTTGCAACGCTTTTTGAATCCCGATACTACATTCGCGTGCGCCTTCATTGCTTCCAGCGGTATGTAGCGGATTCAATATGGATTGGACACAAATCGTGGTAAATTACCAATTCTTAACTATATGTCAAGATTCAATAAATTTATTTCGTTTATCCAAAATATTCGCTATGTACTCTACGGTATAATTGTAAATAAATGAATTGATATTATTTTGTTCACGGGAGTTTTGTCAAAACTCTAATTAAACTACATTGCCTAATAGGTATATTCAAAAGTATATAAAAATCTACATTTTAAGACTTTTAAGGGTAGAGGTTGATTATTTCATTTGTAGACTTCAAAATGAATAAAATATCTCGCATTTTGTTAGACCCATGTTTATTCATATTCATGTCTACAAACTTTTGAACCTTAACAAAGTGTAATGGGCTCGACGGCTTATTTATGTACATCTTTTATAATAAACAGTCAGCATTAAGATTCCACGTGAGTATCTTTCGAGGTGACGTTTTTAGCAGAATATTTTAGTGTTTGAGGAAGTTGGGAGTTCGTAATTAGTTTGGTGTAGCGCCCACCAGGTGTTTCCACTGTCTTTGCAGTATCATCACGTCCCATAACTTTTTCATTTGACGCGTACGCGAACAACTTTTCCATTTCTTTTTATTAACATTGTAACGAAAATGAGAGTAGGCTTTATGAGAAACGGATACCTGATGGTTTTACCTAAAATGATATTGCTCCGGAGGGCGCGGTGTTTTGTTTGTATTGTATTGAGTATGTAATAATGTTATAGAATTTTATCGTCGGAAATATTGTTTTTTTTTATTGTTAAAAATACAAGGACATGTAGAAAAATAAAACGATGACGTAACCTTATTGATATGTTACGTAATAATATTTGTTCCAATACGATTTATGGTAGAGCAATAATGAAGAATATTTTATATATAGAATTGTTTGATTACTTTTACAAACTTAACGTTATATTACAATTTACACTTCTTCAATAAATATTTTCTTTTTCACAAAAAGTTTAATTTTCAACTTTAGAAGTCCCCTAAACGTGCAGAGATTCGATCAGTTTTAGATGGTAAAAAAATATATTAAAAACGGTAATTTTGATCACTGCTACAATTTTTTATAAAATGTCAATAGTTTCCGATTAAAATTAGAGTTTTGATATCTTAGTAAGTATATACTAAGTTTAGACGCATTTTGTTAAATTGTTGTTAAAACTACTTTGCAACAATCCGCCATCACAATGTAAAATGGTATATATTTCACGTGATCACATGATGTGGTCACATTCACGTGGTAAAACACCTGACGACCGTTGGTAATGAATCATGGAGAATTGGTTCCTCAATAAGATGCCGGCAGTCCGACAAAAATGTTACTCACCGATTAACCATCGTAGAGTCAACTTACCCTGATGATGCTCTGTTATGGGGCGAAACACGTGTTGGTACTAACATGTGTAATGGTATATATTTTTAATCACATCATGTTTTCCTATCCGGGAGAGAGGGTAGGCATAGTGCATGCTTTGATGATACTATTAACTATCTTAGACTCATTTTTGTTTTGGAATTAACAACAACGTTGGAATTTTGAGGCTTCTCTCTAGTCACGGATCTCCAGGTCATTTGTCTTCAGTACTCGAGTGGAAAAACGAATCTGGATACAATACATGTTCATACACTTATTTGTAATCGAAAAAGAAAATTAAGTACCTACTCAATTCTCCTTGTTGATTTCCGACGGCATTATTTTACTGCCGGAATTAGATTTCTTGATAATAACTTCAAAAAACAACAATAAAAATCCTTGGAAGCAACAGTGAAAGTTATAAATTAGCTTATTTTGCGGCGTTGGACGTAATGACCCTTCATTTTTTACCACTCTCAATCCAACGAAATCGTGACGGAGACTGGTTGACTAAGATCATCAACTTACTTAAGATTACCAGCCGAGATTCTAATCTACACGCTCTTTTTTGTCATGTAAAATAGCTTAAAATATTAGCGATACGGTGCATATAAATGTTTAATATTTAATATAATGTTTAAATTAAAAAGCGAATACTAGAATTTTACGTCCTTTGTACAGAATAGTGTTTTCAATCGCTCTACAATATATAAATAAATGGATGAATGAATGTACGAAAGATATAATAAATGAAATATCGAAAGAATAATTAAAACAATTAAAATAATGCTACCTATTACACATGGATTTGATAGGTATATTTAATGATTTGTGTTTAAAATGGCCTTTTCCTTCCAAGCTTCTTGTACCTTCTACGATCACCAACATTCACTTGAGTACTAAGAGTAATTCAAATTGAAATTGATATCTTATATTCAATAAGGAAGTCTACTTCTAAGAACTAACTGAAGGTTAATCATTATTAAAGTAGCAATTCGCAATGCTTATTATAAATGAACAAGTTTTATTACAGTACGTAGAACTTACAGTAAGTAGAACTTCTGTTCTATTTGAGATTGGACGTGGTTATCCATGGGCTGCAGTGGCCACTTCTTACTCTTTCACAATAGAAAAAAGATAGAGTTTTATGACTATAGAGGTCTTGACGAAATGTTTATTTTTGTAAAAATAAGGCTATATTTATTAAGTTGTTATTAAAATTACTTTGCAACAATCCGCCACCACAATGTATAATGGTATATATTTCAAAGCATG
>DWON01003025.1:0-18993 GCA_018251015.1 Phocides pigmalion okeechobee
CCGCGCTCTCGCCGAGTGAGGACGACGTGCTGCGCTGCTGTTGCCACGTTGGTTGCAAGACAGGTGAGGCTTATGAATACACAGAAGAAAATGAAGTAGCTGTACAGGAGTTTCTAAACAAGAGCGTCAATCTTTGTCTTTGTTTTTCAACTCCCGCCCTTTTTATACTTTTTTCATAAATTCTATCTTCGCTATGACTATCCTCATGTTATAATAAAAAAAATACGAAGTATTCAATATATAAAATTAATCTTTTACTCTTCTCACATATTTTTTATGTGAAAAGAGTAGCAAACGAGCATGCAAACCACCTGATGTTCAAAGTATATTCGTCAACCGCACTTCTCCAACTGAAACACAAGTAATGCTTTATGGCGGATTATAAGGGCGGCGGTAGTACCTCCCAGGTCGAACTATAGTTCTCCACCTACAATTATTTTACTGTTTACATAGTTCATGTTAAAATAATATTGGCACATAGTAATACAATATGTACTTAATTATGACATCCAAAAATAGCACAATATCAATATCGTAAGTCGTAACGTCAAACTATGTTCATGTTTTCCATTTATATGGTCTTCTGTATTTAAAAACAGCTTTTCAATATTGATATATGTAATAAATAAGGTGACAACAAAAAATAAATAGTTAAAAGAATAAAAAATATAATTTGATCTGCAGTGTACTGTATCTACTTATCTATTATTGTATCTTTACGAAAACACATATTAACGTGACACAGGAAAAACTGTTTTTTTTGTATAAGTATAATTTTTTTTTATGTTTATTTAGGTTAAAGGACAGACACGAATTTTGTTGGATAATAAGCAAATGAGTGACGAATAGAAGAAGTAAAGTTCATCCTTATCCGTTGAAAAGCAACTTTTTGGTGCGGTTGGAGTTGGTTAGTGGTCAAATATATGAGTTTAGTTTATGCGACTTACGGTAGGTTCTTATGAACTCCATTTCTTTAAACGGTATATCATAAAATCAATCTAAAGTAAGATGCAAGGACAGCTAGTTTTAAAAATAAAAACACTCAATCAATATTAATGTAGCAACACACAATTAATGCAATATATGCATTATTATCCCATTTTAAAAAATCAAAAATGTCATTCTACGAAAAATTGACAATGACAGTTACAACTTGACAAGCGGCAAAAGGAAAGTTGATATAGGTATCAAGAAAATCAAATCAAATCTAATATATTGTCATAGAAAAATATTAGCAGATGCACAATTTTTCTCTTGAATAAATTTGTTTATATATCTTTATAACATGTCTGAGTCGGAAAACATTGAGGTTATGGACCAGGAAGTCAAAGCAAATAACCCGCGCAAACGGGTGCGGCATCGCAAGAAACAGCTTTACGAAAACATTCTCAAACAAATGGAGTTCTACTTTAGTGACGCTAATTTAAGCAAGGATAGATTTCTGGGCGCGTTGGTGCAAAACGACCCGTTCGTTCCCATTCCGGAGTTTCTAAAGTTCAACAAGATTCGCTCCATGACTCAGGATTCTATGGACATAGTTAAGTCTATGAAGCATTCCACTTTTTTGGAGCTGTCTGAGGATAAACTTAAAGTAATTAAAACCTGAAATTATATATTAGAATTATATGTTACATGTATATGAGAAGAGGGAAGGCTAAGGGTCTTCGGACCCCTCATTAGCATAGGTGAAAAATTATATGCAGAAAATTTACATTTTATATAAATCACTCAATTGCATTTGCTTATTTGTAATTGGTTGAGATAATTAAGAGAACTGAAAATGACAGAGAATTTTTCCTTTTTCTGTGTGAAATTTGAGGAAACACTACTTAATCTTTATACATTATTAACTTTTTGGGGGGCCATAACAAAACTACAGCATTTTAGTGTATTTATTTGAATACTAATATATATTATTGCAGGTAAGAAGAAAAACTCCAATGTTGCCTTATGATGCAGATATGAGGACTGTATATGTAGAATCCATACCTGTTACTGCTAATAGGGAATGGTTGCAGCGGGTTTTCTCTGAATATGGTCATATAGCTTATATTTCACTTCCAAAATTCAAAAATTCACAGAAAATAAAGGTCAGTTGGATTTAAATTAAACTAAATATAATGCAATGATGTGAAGTAATTATAACTTGGTTGGCCTGGTTGAAATTGGAAAGTCACATTTATAAAACTTACCAATATTTTCAAAATTTTGGTAAATTTAAATGCATTATGATCCAGTACATAAAGTTCTATCCTCATCAACTGGACTCGTGGCTGTCCTCTACAGTACGGTTTGCACTTTTCTTCTCACCAGGGACATGCAAAATGTGTAACAAGCTTCTCTCCAAGGTATTCCTTGACGGCTATGACATGAGGCTCTTCAAGAAAGGTGTTAAGAGTGTTCTCTTTCAAAGCAGGCAATGCATTGGTGACTCCTCTGGTGTTGCAAATGTCCGTAGGCGATGGTGACTGTTTTCAATCAGGTGGCCTGTCTGCCTTTTCTTCAGGCTAAAATATATAAAAAAATGGTCCATTGCTGAGCATAAAGCTTTTATCACAGTTGGGAGAATGTTACAATTGAGAGCATGTTACAGTCTTTTTATTCTCCAAATTATACCTAATAAAAAATTAACACAATAAATATGGTTGACTTTGACTTTAAAAATATTGTGATAAATGCCTGTAAGAGACTACAAGTACAGGTGCTTTGTCAACAAAATCTGAAATAGATAAAATCAGTAAATTTCAAGTTAAAGAAATGTAATCCATATCATTTTCACATAATGCAGTACTTATATAGGCAAGAGCCTAAGAGATTTATGTAAAGATGTCTCATTTATTACTTTCTATCAGAATTGTTTAATGTTTTTCAGGGTTATGCTTTCATAGAGTTTGATAAGCCGCAACATGCACAGAAATGTATTAATGCATTCACAGAAATGGGTTGCAAGTTACCCACGGGTATGCCTCCAGAGGAATTGTCGTCAATAAAAATGTTCTCAGTTGACAACCCTGATGACGTTCCCGATATCAAAGAGGAATATGAACCACCAAAAAAGAAACCCAAGAAGAGTAAAGATAAAAAGCTCAAGAATTTGGAACTTAAGCTGGGAAATGAGTCTGATAGTGACAGGCGGGGTGATACACCCAGTGTGAGTATAGAATTTAGAAGTTTCTTAATTAAAATATAGAAGAATTAAGATAGATTCATTGGATTGTTTAGAATTTTTTATTAATTGTATTTCCAGGATGACAATAAAAGTATTACAACTCCCTTGAATACTCCAAGTGAGGTATGTATACTTCATTAATCCATTTGGAATAAAACTTTTGTAAAAGCTGAAAGTCAATAAAATGATTTTACCTTGACATTCATTAAGTCTTATGTAAACACCTTACAATAAAATAAAATATTTGAATAAAAACTGTTTGTCACTTGAAGCTAAAAACATTTTCTACCAGCCAAGCTTTGGAATGGAAGTATATTAAAACTGGTACAGATGAAAAATTACAATGTATAGATTTTAAACGATAAACTAATGAGAATCATAAATATTGCAGGAAAATAAAAGTCTAGATATAGAATCAAAAGACGAAGTTACTAGCCAAGATGAGTGCAAGGATGATCAAGACATACCCAGGAAGAAGAAAGTCAAAAAACGTCCAGGAAAAGATAAGGGGAAGGCAAAAACTAAGTTAGAGAACGGAGAAGCACCAAAGGATGCTGTTTGGGGCTTGCAAGTGCTCCCAAAGAGTGAATGGAAGGCACTACGGAATAAATATTTGAATTTGCAAAGGAAGTATATGAAGGAAGTGAAAGCAAATCTTCAGAATAAGAGACATTCCTATTTAGGGCTGCCAGCTCCCGCAGCACCACCTGTAGAAGCAGAACCAGGTAGACTAATCTAAAGGCTAATTAGCTGTAATCCTTTTTAGTGCGAGCTTAGTGGTTAAAACACTGGCCTTCAGTCTTAGGTTCAAATTCCAGGCACACATGATTTTAAAATTATGTGCACATTAGAAATTAATTGTCATGGTGAAGATAACGTCATGGGGAAAGTTACTTGCCTGTGAGTTTTCAATAACTCACATCTTTGAACTAGACATCATTGACTACTCTACTAATCCACACTTGGTCACTCGCAGACGTTGACCTAAGCCTTGTCATTCTTAAAGGATGCTCATGCCCAGCAGTGAGACAGTAATGAGTCGGTGATTATCTCGTTATGGGTACAAAATGCCTCAGCGATGGCCTTCTGTTCCAAATTTAAGATAAAACTTCTATCTGTCATTATGACAGGTTCAATACTTAATATGTCAGTTTTAAGACGTTTTGAACAATAACTTTGAACGAAATTTTCAATCACTTTATGGCCTACTTTATTTTATACAAAATTCCTTAATAATATGATGAATTATGAAGATATACAATGATAATTTATAATCATATAGGGAAAGTAGAAAGCTTATGCACCGTAGACAAATATACGAATGAATTTTATTTTCATTTCAGTGATAAGTGCTCGTAGTGAAAACACCAAAAGCGTTACTCCATTAGAAAAAATTCCAGGCGTTTTTGTGAAGGAAGTTTTGTCAGAACCCTGCCTTGATATAAGGCTTACTAAACGAACGGTCAGTAAACAATATTACTGTTTATTCAATTTTATTCATGGATAACTTTATTACGAAACCCTCTTAGTGCTTGAAAAAATGATTATACTTGCCACAATTAATAGCTTTTGTCCACAAGATATTTTAACTAACTGAAGGTAGTATTTTATTATAATTTGAGTAGGAAGGTACAACAGCTACTATCTAATCTTGTTTCGGCTGGAAAAGTACTGTTACTTATTACTCATGTGAAGGAAAGCGACCATCTTCGTCCTCTCAAATTACATAGTTAATGTATAATAACTTCAGAGAGGAATTCAGTTCCATAGTAAACGTCTACACTATTGTAGAATGTAAATACCAATTTTAAATGAAATAAAAGTTATTTCTTGCGTTTACAGATTAAAACTAATGTTCATGTTTTACACGTTGATGTAAAGGAGGGTCAGACAGAAGCCATTCTCAGATTCGATTCTGCTAAAGCTGCTGATGAGGTAATTATGACTAATTATTTTGCAATGTTGTAGAATCTCTACGGTTCGTCCAGGAAGGTACCACCCTAATATATATTTCTATCGTTTAGCTATGCACCAGTTCACTTAAATATTAGGATGAAATTAGCATGTCCAAGCGGAATAAAACAGGAGATTCAGTTTCTTTAAAGTCTCATTTAGTCAGTTAAAATTGTCGTTCGTAGTATTGTACGGACGCAAGCCGGCGCGCCCGCGTGCTGTGCGGCGCGGAGGAGCAAGAGCAGTGGGCGCGCGCGGAGGCGGCCCGCGCACGGCCCTGGGGCCGCGGCGGGGAGCGGTTGTTGGCCCGGGCCGCGCCCGCCGCTGCGAGAGCTCCGCGCCCTGCCTCGCCCCAGCCCACCCACACTCATATACGATTCGATGAATAAATATATTCTTGAAATTTGTTGTTTTACTGCCTACTGCTGCGTAATACATTTTAAATAAATTAATATTAACACTTTCCCTGCCGCTTACAACAATGCTGTGTAATGCGCGGCGCAACGCACTTGTAGCTTGTACACACCTGTGTGGAACGCACAAATCTGTATGGATTGCGGGCGAATAAAAGTACTGTTTACATCGGCGCTATACAAGATATTTTCTAGATATACTAATAAAATCCAACCCTTTTTCTATAGCCAAATATTTTTCGAAACATAAGATAGAAAAATCAAAGCGCGAAGGTATAAAAAATTATTTATTACATCAAGTAAATGCAACATCAAAGTCAGTCTTAAAAATATGTTTACGTATGGCTCAATAATAGGAGGCACTGGCACATTTTATCAAAACTATATTTAAAGTAGACTTACAAAATATTAAGTTACATAAAACAACATACAAAATTAATAGCTGCATTAAGAATATACCTGTAAATACATAACAACCAGACTTGTTACATGACAATAATATAAATGTGCCTTACATAGTATAATTATAAGTACCTACTTAAGTAAATGTAAATACTAGTATAATTCCCGTCACGTATGATTTTTTACAGTATTAGTAATTCTTTATAAGTATAAAAAGCCCCAATAATTTAACACTTTCCCTACGACGTACAACACTGATATATATTTCACGGCGAAATGGACTTGCGACTTGTACACACCTGTGTTGCACGTACAAATCTATGGATTACGGGAAACACGAGTGCTATATTTGTATGTCTGTGTATTCGTAGATGATAAACAGATGCTAAAAATACAATAGTTCAATGAATTGTTGGAGAAACTTCAGTTTAGGGAAATAAGCTCCAGTTAACACTAAGCGTTAAGGGTTCACGCTTTCCCTGCGGCTCCTACACACCTGTGTTGTACAAACAAATTTGTACAGATTTCGGGCGAACAAAAGTGCTGTTTTCACGACGGCGCTACAAGACTGGGGGCGGACATTACGTCCATGTATTCGTAGATGCAGTGCAGTGAAAGTGTTAAATAATTCATAATATGTGATAAAATGATAGTATTAACCGGTCACAATACTTTCGAAGCGAAGGATACACATACGTGACTGAAATTTAGTTTAAAAATGTATACAAATTCATAATAAGTACAATGTCATGTAATGGATTATTTATCATATAAATACTGAGGTAAAAGCATAGGAATTTGTACAGCAAGTTACAATTGATAGTTACGGCTCCGGCTATGGCGTTAGGCACGATTATGTAGGAATAGAAAATATAGGAATTTTAGGAGAAATGTCCGATTTGAGGACTTAAAATTTTATACAATGGCTTATATACATAAGTTTATGCTTTGAAAGCATCGTAGTTGCAAAAAAATATTTGTAAGAAAGGCAGTTACTGGTTTTTCTCAGTTAACTGCAAATAAATGGTATTCCAAAAGATATTACGACGCTTTTAAACAGTAGATATTTGAAGCATCTTCTAAGATTCTGTCCTGCAGACTTGCAACCATTTACATTATATTTAAAGTTTTCAGACCCGTTTAAATGCGAATCCGGCACTACATCGTATACAGTACATTATTTTACTTACATATATGTAATTACTTACATATATTCTATCGAATTGAAATAAGTTTATTCACCGCTTGGTTTTGTTCGATATGGTCAATATGAACACTTGATTACACAAAACTTTAAATAAAATTTGTGAAGCTTACAAGGTAATTAAGTATAAAATTAGGTTTAAAATTAAGTATACTAATCCACCTTCACATACGCGAAGTTATTAAGAATATTATGTAAACAAAATAAAGCACCAAAATACTTTCAAAATACATTTTAAATAACATTGTTTGCTTTATAAAACAATAAAATGTTAGCAAATTGAATTGTATGCTAAGTTTATCACAATTATTAAAGTTACAATGACCGTTAACAATATTTTTACCAAACTATGTACATATACATGAGGTAGTTTTAAATCGCTATGACGCTTCCATATGTCTATGGACTGTTACGGGTGCGATAACACTGTTTTTCCCACAGGGTAAAACGGTAATATTTAAGTCACCCGCTTTTAATCTCGGTTTAATTTTTGGAGGGAGAGGACAACTTATATCCGATTTCGTGTCATCAGATAAAACTATAGGATCATTCACTGAGAAACCTGTAGCTTCAGAGTCCTCGTGCGGCGTCATTGTTGAATAACCCTGGTCAGAACCGCCCGCGGTGTGGGGTCTCCTGTATCCTGTTACGACACGATACGGTGAAATTGGAGCCTCGATTTCCATCGCTGGCAGTAATTTATCTTGACCTGACTGATCGTGCATGTCATCGGACGGCAAGTGGCTCATTTGCACGTCAGCGTCATGCCAAGTTTCGGCTGGACCATCGACGTATAAGTTGTGACAACTTGCAGATGTAGTGTTTTGCTTATAACAATATATTGCAACTGCTATAACCAAACTAACAGTAACGATACAACCTGTAATAGGACCTATAGCTGAGTAGCTACTCAAAGCGTCTCTGTTAACTCGACCAAAAGTACCTTCTCCGTACGGGGTCACGGCACCGAGGACGCCATTGAAACAGGTAGACTGTGAAGTACAGAAAGGCGAAGAGAGCGGCGTCCGACCATCCTCGTCTATCTGACACCATTCGCATCCTAAAATTCCTAAACATGACGAGTGAGTTACGTACGATTCGCATTGGAAATCAAAGCAAGATCGTAAATTTTCTGCGAAGTTCAAAAAATAATGTGACTTATGGTTGTTATTTTCGGGCATCATCCCACACAAGGGGATATCCTGGTTCACTCTGGTTACATTTGAGTTGGGACATTCGTACAATTCAGAACTACATTCGCATGGACACTCGCATTCGGTTTGTTCCATTCGATTACAGTTTAAGCATAAGCGATCAACCATACTGCATGGGCAGAAAGCGTCAACGCTACAGGACGCATTGACAAGACCAATAAAGGCATTTGTTCCAGGAATAGCTGCAATATAATAATGAACACAGTGATCACCAGATACAACGTTAGATAAAACATTGGGAAGAGAAACGTTAAATTCGTAAAATCTTTGAATAGTTTTGTCGAAAACGTTATTACACAAACGTTTCGTAACGAATCCTTTGTGGTTCAACATATCTATAGCGATCATTGATTCTTTGTGTGTGATATGTTGCTGTTCAATAGGACCAGATCCATTTGGATCCATTAATCCAGGATGAGAAACCAAATATCCACGATTATTCATTATGAAACATTTAATATATGGCATAGCACACAGAGGCATGCTGTCAATTAGTAATTTATATAAGAAACCCATAGTAATATCCATTGCTACAACCATGGTAGGATAGAAAGGACTTTTTACGGCATAAGAAATGGACACAACATAGCCTGCACCACCAACATCCAAATTAGGCGGTGTTAGAATAATTTTATCAGGGTTTTCTAAAGCATAGGTGTACCATGGCCTTTTTACAGGTTCGTAATCATATTCTAAGACTGTCCCAGGAAACATAACCAGAACACCACTCTCCGTAACTGCATATCTTCTGACAATATATTTTGAATATGCACCATGCAAATGTTGTCTCTTGTAAAACTTCAAAATAGGGTTAAGGAATCCAACATCTTGTTGAATTTCGTTTTTAAGACCAGGATTAGACAAGAGACCATGGGCGACACTTCTAAGATAAGCTAAATAATTCTGCATATAAGTAACAGCCTCTTGACCATCGCCCATATCATACAGATATGTAAACGGCGATTGAAAACTAGAAGGGCTTAAATACACGGTACCCTGATCTATAGTAGATACCTGTTTAAAATGTCTACATCTTTTCCCACTTTTTGGCGGAAACAAATCAAGCCTGTGGAACAGTATCTCTTTACTACTCTTTGTAAAAAATATATTAGTTTTATTAAATATATTTTTATCCTTTAATTCTGATACAATACAGACAATATACAAATTATGAATCCATTTCCAAGAATAAGTGATGGATTTGGTCGAGTTTTTGTCATACATAGTAACATTACCTGATTCATTTAATAACATGTCTTCCTTCACCGTATGTATGAAACTGTAAGTCTCAATCATTTCAATGTTGGTAAATTTTATTTTTTCTGTAGCTAACTCTGGTCTTGGAAAATATGTGTGCATGAGGACCTTACCAGATGAATCCATAACAAATGCTCTCTTTTGTTGACTTGTGCTTTTGAAGTAAATTATGTCTTCTGCTAGATCGGACCAATACAAATCCAATCCCAAGATGCCTTTCGGTGTTGGATACACTAAAGGTACCATAAAGTCTCGTTCCGTAGCCTCCCAAATAGGACTTATAATCTTTATTTTATTATCATATTGACTAGGAAGTAAAGAAATAAACGCTGATGCTACTTGGCCCACCACACCACTATCATTTATATGAAGCCTCATCACTGAATGCTCATTCGAATGGTTGTGCCATTTATCAAAGCTCAAAATTCCCAATGAACTGTTTCTATCAATCTGACTTTCGCTTATTAAACCAATCGCAAATTTCACTAAATCACCTTGATCTGGAGAATGTGGGAATATCTTCAACCATGAATCATTTTTCAACACTTTTGAATCTGTCAAGAAAATAAACAATTGTTGTTTTGGTAAGTTCTTTTCCATTAGTAAGCTTTTTAACTCTTTATTAATTGTGATCGGTGATATGTTTATTGTTGGTGTAGTGTCTAAGGACGATAAGTATTCTCTTAGCAGCATCTTGTTGTTATCGGTAGCGTTTCCCAAGTTTGACATACCATCATTGTTACAAATGTCTTCAAACTTGACAAAATCAGTCATATTTGTGATTTTCAATGCCATTATGTCTATTTTCTGCAATGAATATGCTGTTTCCTTAATAACACTTATTGCGTGCTGCAGTGATTCTGTTTTCATACTAGTATCTATAATGAACACCAGCAATTTAGTATCATGATTGACTATTTTATGATACAGATATCTTAAATTAGAATGTGGCATGGCTGTACAATCTTTATCCGTGGCATAGTCCATGTGAGACAGGAAGTACTGCCGTTTCACTTTCAAATCCTTGAAGCGATCCAACATTTTTGACTTTGAATGAATAGAGGATAAATTGTCGTACAAATTAGAGTTCCTTATAATTACAGTCTTACGAATAGAGTTAAAAGGACAAGGATGAGTAAAGGACGGAGTGCTGTTGTTACTCAGCGAGTTGTTCATTTCTAGAAGGATATTGATGGCAGAAGATAGTTTGAAACTCAATTTATCTGATATGCTGGCAAGAACATTGCTGTCTGAGGACTGATAGCGGCTCACTTTGTAAGCTGTTCGGACTTCGAAATGTGTTGTGTACTCACTCCCAAGCTCATCAACAACGATTTCTTTAAATCTACTCGCCAAGGAATCCGAAAGTTTACGTAAATTGAGTTTATTATCACATCGGCTGCTAGATTTCGTACAATTTTCATTTTGAGCGACCACTTGATGAACGATGGCCGCCGCGATCGTATATAACGATATAAACTTCATCTTGTCGGCATTATCTTTGATGCGCGTCACTTGATTAGGTATCTCTCCTTCCACTCGAGGTACTGTTTACAATATCACGAATGTAAGCCATAGTAACTCCACATTGATTCGCATAATTTTTAATACATAAAACACAAACACTTGTTAGTAAATCACAAAATAACGTCCCAAAACAGTTATCATCATCCACCAATTTAATGTTTATTTTTTACTAAGCAATAACTACACGCTACTCTGCCTATTCGCTTTTCTCTTCCCTCGACTCGAAAAACTCGAAATGCCTGAACTCGAATCAATTTTGTGACATTTATGTCAGTTTGGCGTTAAACGCTGTCAAACAGACTAGAAATGATTGTTTTTTTTCCAGTAATACCCGTATCTAATAGACTTGATAATGATATATTACCTATGCATTGTCTATGTCCTCGATACAAGCGTGTCTCCGTAGGATTAGATTGAGAGAAAAATCAACGTGTGATTTAACTATATCATTAAAAATTGTTTTCCCCGCAATACATATATAAGTATATTAGAACTAAATTAGAATTGACTGTGTCCTTAAGCAAAAAATACTATGTAGAAGACTTAACCAGAATTCGATGTCAACATTCTGTAGAAACGTGAATATTTAAAAAAAAAGCAGCGTATTCAAAATTCAGGAATAATTTAGTCTTATGATCCATGATCACTTCGGACGATAAATGTATTAGAAAAAAAACTAAAACTTCATGGTACATGATTTAAATGCTTGTATAGCTGTTGCAAAAAAATAAACCTCTTACGTAACCCTTACGCAAATACTATACAAAAAAATAGCCAAAAAATTCCAAAGGAAATTTATTCATGTACAAATTGTTATTGAACTATTACAATAATGTTACATAAACTGTTAAATAGCAACTAATTTCAATTTACATAATAAAAATGTATATTTATTCTTAAGTCAATTATTTAGCAGTAAGGTATGAAATATGTATGTAATCTTGAAGCAATTCAATTACTATAGTTAAAATTTACAAAATGAAATTGAGATAGTCTTACGTTAAAAATATAGTAAAAAATCAATATACTTAAATTTATTTTTTAAATTGGGATTTATATGTGTAGACAGTGTTCAAATAATATTTTTTTTAGTAGACTGAATTAGTAAGCATTACATTCGCACTACACTTTCTGATGTATTAAGATTATTAGAAAATAAGTTTCTTTCGGCTTACAGACGAGTGAAAGTCAATTTTATTTGGGATCTAGTACTATTTTATATATAAAACATTTGTACATTGAAGATTATCCATAACATAAAAATGTAGTAGGTATATACATATAAATTGTACCATAGAGCAATGGATTGCCTATACGGCAATCCATTGCTCTATGGTACAATTCCCCAACCAATGGTTGTCATGTGTTTTATTATCGAGCGAATTTCGTCTTAAATATACGTAGATTTGTTTACAATTTTAAGTCAAATATTTAGCTATGGCACATAATGCAATACGAATAAGCGTAGACGTTTAATTATTATCGTTACATAGACTGAAAGAGCATATTTTTAATTTTGTGATTAGCAAAATGACTGATCGTTCGATAGCGGTAAGTTCCATACTCGGCCGAAGCTACGATGATAACGCTACTATAAAAAAACAATTCGACATCTCATCTTGAAATTCTCGAATCAAGGTGTAAACTCGAATGTATATGGACAGTTGTTTAGTTGTTTTGCTTAATAACGTAGAGATATTTAATTTTCGAAAACAAATTGATTTCGGAAAATCTTTAAAAGAATACTATGTATCTACATAGGCAATTTGTTTTGTGTATTAAGTGAATATTTGGAATGTTAAAATGTAATAAGCTTGTTATTGATGTGTCGTTACCAAAATCTATTAAGTAGGTTTTGATGCTGTTCTCACTGTGATTTTTATTTATAATTATGTTTTGTATTATATTTTATTTACAAATATACATAGTTATACCGGATGCAGATTCTAGTTTTTTTTGTTCACTTATGTTTATAATAATAGGTACTATTTAAACAGTTTTTCTTAAAAGTTTTTAATTTTCAAATATATTTCATTTATTTAACATTTTAATCATGTTAACTGTCTTGAGTGCCACAAGTTTCGTTTGCTAGTTAAGCTAAGGGAAGTTAAAAAAATGTAGTGATATATAAATAATTAATAAAATGTGTGTATATTATATATAAAAAATATGAATATATTTTCAATTTGTGGTGTCAACTACATTGTAATATTTAATCAATATTAAAATAGTTAAAACTTGATTGTTTTCAAATTACATATAAAAACGGTGATATAAAAAAAATGATTACCTATTTACATAATACATCATGTGCATAGTAATAGTCATACAAGTCTGACGTAGAGGGTTGCAGGTTCAATTTTTGGCTAAGCAGACATGAATAATTAATTTACATTTCCCGGGTCTGGATTGTGTATTCATCTTTGTAAATATTCATGGCACTCACAACACAAAACCTTAGTGTTTTTTATTATGTGAGAAGAGCAGCAAAATAGCATGCAAACCACCTAATGTTAAGTAGCCGCAGCCCATAGTCATCCACATACAACCACAAACACAACTGAAATCCTATCAGCTCTAACGCAGATACATTTCTACTCCTGAGGACTAAGATGATTGCCTCCCTTCAATGTGTAGCCAGCAATGGCACCACTCCAACTGAAACACAAGTAATGCTTTACGGCGCATTATGAGGGCGGAGGTGGTACCTCCCCAGTCGAACTATAGTTCTCAAATGTTCAAATTTATTGTGGTTCTATGGGTGTGGAAGGCATTACTATTATTGTGTTACTAATTCCATGTTTTATCTGCAGCCCCGACCGAGCTTAGAGCAAGTGATCGCCATAGTGGATTTTATGGAAAAGCACCCAGTCCTTGCACTCGGTCAACTGCGAGGCTTGGAGGGAAGAGACGAGAGTAAGAAACTGTGGTTAAAACTCACTAGGATTGTCAACAATATTACCGGGCCTACTAGGCCTATGAAATCTTGGATTAAGGTGAGTGTTGCAAAGAATATTAAACACAGATTACAGATCAAGTTATATTTAGCTTGTATTGGTATTTGTTAGATGATTTATATAAAAATGTGGAACACTGCAAGGTGATACCCATACAATTCAACACTACACCTAATTCTAGCATTAAGATTAGCTTTTAGGAAAAGGGTATGGTTGTCGACTAATTTAAAAATGAGATAACCATCTTTGTCCTTAGGAGTAGCAATGCATCTAATAGACTTCAAGCGAGGCTCTTGTTCCTCATGTTTAATCCATTTCATTTCATAAAAATGTTTTTAAAACATACAATATTTTGGGTGTGTTTCAATACATGTACTTTGTATTATTTGATATATATATATAAGAAGTTTGTTTCATTTTGTTGTTAGTTTTCTTGTAAAAATTAGTTATTAATTAATTGAAATACCATAATTTTTCTTATTTTTCTGAGAAGCTTACACTTAAAAAAACTCAAAATTGTTATCCTAATTAATCATATGAAAAATATTCAAATGAATTCTATTTTGCAAAATTAAAACTGATTTTCAAAAATTCAACATTTTTTTGAATCATCAAAATCACAGATGTATCACAATAAAAATTTCAAATAAAAAAGATATTTTAATTGGTCTACCCATTTGATTGTTACGAGTACATACAGGTGCAGGCTTCAAATAGAGCACTGATATCAATGTAATCACCAATGAATATTTTTTTTTTAGTATTGGGCCGATAAGAAGTCTACAGTGAGATCGAAAGTACAATCTTCTGGAGGTGACAGCAATATCTTGTGTTCCAGCATAGAGAAGAAGATTTGGGATCTATTCCTAGCCAATGATAAGAGCAGTGAGATATATTTTACTTCATTTAGATGCTACAATCTATAGGGTTGTAGCACATAAATGACTATTTTTGGTAGTAATGAAACTTAAATAATCAATGCAAGAGCTTTCATAGAGTGATTAGAGAGTGCAGTAATAACTGTCACAGAAAACCAATAAAGAAACTATTTGAGATGTATTCCATTTCTATCACACCCCATAATGGGCGTAATAAGAGAGGCTATATGCGGATACAATTTGTTATAGGCGAAAAAAAAATTCGCAACATTTTATATCCTTTACAGTTTACATCTATTAATTGTATACTTCAAGGTTTCTTATATCCTCACCATTTATATATATTTTTTTCAGTTTGCATTTGAATTTTGAAAAGGTTTCACCCTGCCAATAATCGTTCTATCAAAATTAGTTCAGCCGTTTTGGCTGAACTAATTTGCTCAGACAAGCACTCAGTTCAAACCTTAATTTAATTATTTATGCTACAATATGATATACTAACAGAATATTTTCATAAATCATAATCATGATATTCTGATTTTTAAGCTATATTTTTGTGAAGTTTGAACAAAAACTGCTCAGATATTTTGTTTTAAAGTGTATCATACATACATTCATCCATCTTTCACTTATAGATTATAGATTTCTATAAATAATAATTTGCATCAGTTCATATAAACTTAAAACTTAAAATTTTTTGTCATATTTGAATATCAGTTAGCCAGTTGTTACACATTTTATTAAGTCATTGATTTTCTGATATTCTGATCATTATATTGCGATTCCAGAGGGAAATATAGTGAAAGTGGAGTCTCATTTTATGGAAGAGCCATTTTACAACGAAGACAGTATGGATCAGAACCATGTCGATGCGGAACCAGCTCTTGCTATGGGGGAACCAGTTATGGATGCAGAGGAAAGACAAATGGTTATTATGGAGAAATTGGTATGTCTGCCTCATCATGGCGGCGGTTGACTAATTTAAAATTTTACTATGATTTACTGCGGGTGCATCACATTCTTTTGATTGACTGCCGTGTTATGTGTATTATTATTACACAATGCGCTTGCGGCTTGCTTGTTGTGTAGATACAAATCTGTATGGATTACGGGCGAATACAAGTGCTGTATTTACGTCGGCGCTACAAGACAAACGTCTGTGTTCCTAAATGTTACACAGATGCCAAAAAAATACAATATTTTTGTGAATTGTCGGTGTATCTTCAATCTAGTCAAATAAGCTCTAGTTTAGTGTCGCCTCTTGCAACACTGACCCGATCTAATATATGAGCCTCACAGTCATTGTTAACATAATAATTATTTCACAATTATACACTCTTTCACTGACACATAATTTCTTCTCAATTATAAAGGGTTGTGGTTGAATCATAGATTATCAGGCTTGAAATTTAAATAATTCCTTTATAATGTGTCAATAAAATGGTTGTTATTTTTTCAGGTGAAAGTGATGAGTGAACAAGCGTCCGCCATGTCTCAGCTGGCCCAAGCATCTCTCGCCAGCTCGCAGGCTATGGAGCGCCTAGCAGAGGCCTCACATATGCAGGTACATGTCAATTTTTTTTTTATGTGAGACGAGTAACAAACGAGCATGCAAGCCACCTGATGTTAAGTAGTCGCAGCCATAGACATCCACGTACAACCACAAACACAAGTTAATAGAGAACGATAATATAATAATGATAGCATTTGGTCAAAAAACTAATTTATGTGAGAGACTGAAGGCTCGGATGCCGACGGATGATATAGCGCTCTGGGGCGGTTGTAAAATGCGGTGTGCAACTAGTTTTAAACTATAGTTCGCCCGCGGAGGTACCACCGCCACCCTGATAATCCCCCGTAAAGCATTACTTGTGTTTCGGTTGGAGAGATACAGTTACACTTGGAACCGAGGCGACCATCTTAATCCTCAGGAGTAGCAACGTGACTACATTCAAGCTCAAATAGGATTTCGGTTGTGTTTGTGGTTGTACGTGAATATGGGCTGCGACTACTTAACATCAGGTGATTTGCATGCTTGTTTGCTACTTTTCCCACGTAAAAAAGTTTATAATCATTGTGTTTTTTATAAGACATTTATGTTTTTTCAGGCCCGAGCTATGGAACGACTGGCCAATACATTCGAAACGATCAGTGCTTCGACACATGATGTGAGAAACGCAATCGTCGACATAGATTCCACAATGAAACGCTTTTATTCCACCTCACCAACATAGCATGGATATGTTCGATCAGATCTGGCTTATTCAAGATCGAGGTATATCTGGCATAGTGCATAAGTCCGGACTTAGTTATCATTGTGTAAAAAGAGTTATGACAAATCAGTATTGTAATACTACTACTATTATATGTCGTTAGAAGAAATAAAGCCATCAGAGATAATGAAGTTTTAGCCCGGACCTAAGAAGGATTGTGATTTTGATGACAGGCGTCAACAGTATTATTTGTGTATTACAGAACTGTTTAGAGATTTAGATATCTGAAAAGTAAATTTCAGCACCAACGACACATGGAGTACCAGTGTGGATTATGAGTGTAAATAATGCTAATTAAGTCCTATATCACTGTTATATATATGAATTACTTAAGTAATGGCTTATAGGACATTGAGAATTACAAAGTTGGAAAAGACATTTCTATCCATAAGTCCGGGCCTAAAAGAAACTTTGAAGATGATAATGATAAGTACTAATTTCCGTTTAAACTGTTCTACACGCAAGTAACAGCATAAAGAGCCAGGAAAATTTGGAAGAGGTATTTCAATGTATAAGTCCGGACCTACAACTAATAAATGTGATGGTGATATGACAAAATGTATTGAAATACTTTATCTGCAAGTTACTTAGTTAATAGTTTAGAGGATAAAGGCGAAACACATTTCAGTTAGTATGTCCGGACCTAAAAGAAATTTTAACGAAGTTAGTGTTAAGATTTTATGTATGAACTGTTTTTTATGAGCTTCTTAAAAATATCCAAGTTAACTTATTACATACATTAATTATATTTAAAGCTTAAAAACAGAATAGCTAGACGAGACAATTCAGTATTTGAGTCCGGACCTACAACAAGAAAGTGATCATGATTGCAAGTGTTTATGTGTTTCGTTAGATCTGTTTTATTTCTGAGTTAGATAATTGCTTACAAGACAAACGAGAGGATTTCCCTCTCGTTTATGTGAAGAGATATTTCAGTGCGTAAGTCCGGACCTAAAATAAGAAGAGATTGAAATATGGTGATGTGAAATTTGTAAGTCGTTTTATAAGTAATGACTATGCAGAATATTTTGTGGCAAGGGTCAAAATGAAAACACAATTTACTATTACGCTCTTTAATCATGCACAAGACTTTTTGTAAGATTATTTAAAATTTTAGTAAGGCAAACGTTCTTTATAAGATGCAAGTTTCATTATTGTCATACGAGTTAATAATTTGCGATTTTATTTAAATTAAATGATTTTGTTTTAATTAAATACAGTAGCTAAAGATTTACACAGATTAATTGTTATTATATTTAATGTACACATTATTGGAGGCGAGCATCTTAGTCCTCAAGAGTAGGAACGCATCCGCGTCCATCTTTAAATAGAACTTCTGTTCTACTTGAGATTGGACGTGGTTGTCCATGGGCTGCAGTGACCACTTAACATGAGGTAGTCTGCATGTCCGTTTCTTACTGTTTCATATTAAAAAAAAAATACAAATATAGCAAACGAGCGTGAAATTATCTGATATTAAACAGCCTCTGCTGCCCTTGGACATCTACGTCCAATCCCAAACATGGCTTAAGTCCTGTCTGGCCTCATGCAAAAATGTGTTTCTACTCTAAAGCACAGAGATGGTTGACTTATAAGTGTAACCGGCAAGCGCACCTCTCCACAAATACAAGAATTATTGCTTAGTTATGTGTATTCTTTTGTCTTTTTGATCTCTATCAACCCAATGTCTAACTTGCACTATGTAACTTTCTTTTAGTTGTCAATATTATTAACTCAACATGTCTA
>DWON01003026.1:0-18991 GCA_018251015.1 Phocides pigmalion okeechobee
TAAGTAAAAAAATGCTCTACTGTAAAATTTTGTTTTTTGAGATAACACGTTATTGAAGCAAAGAAGCGATATATTTAGATACCGTGTCGCTAAACAAGTATGAACCGAAAAATGGCGACATGCGTTTTGTGCGTATATTACTATGAAATTACAGATTATCATAAACGGTTAAAACAGTATGATTAAATAAAATAATAATAGAGACATGTATAACGTATAATAAAAACATAAAAAATGTATTTTCTTTCCTTCTATTAATTTGTTTGTAGGATGGTAGAACTTATATAGTTCCATTTGGGAGGTACCATCATATCCATTTCCAATGCCGAGCACACTTGCGTTTTGATAGAAAGGTGTGGTTGCCGGTTCATCTACAACTGAGGCGATCGCCTTAGTCCTGAGGAGTAGCAACGCATCTACGTTCGAGCTAAGATAGGATTTCTGTGGTGTATGTATGTGGAGGGGACGGACGGACCTGACGACGAGGTCGAACTGGTGGTGGTGCAGCAGGTGCTTGTTGGTGGGCAGGCGCGCGGCCAGGTCGCGCACGAGCGCGGCGCGCGCGGCCGGCGCCCGCCGCGCGCGCAGCACGGCCGGGAACGACTTGCGCGCGTCCGCGTACCGCGACTCGAATATCGCCGCGATGCACGCGCGCAGCACCTGTGCACGACAATGTTTTACTATGTAACGGGTTCTAGTTATAATGCTAAAGGTGGGAGAACTATAGTTCAATTGGGGAGGTATCACCGCCGCTCTCATGAACCGCCGTAAAGCATTACTTGTGTTTCGGTTGGAGAGGTGCGGTTGCCGGCCATTTTGAAGTAAGGCGAACATCCTAGTCCTCAGGAGTAGCAACGTATCTCGTTCAAGCTCAGAAAGGATTTCGGTCGTGTTTACGGTTGTACGTGGATGTCTATGAGCAGCGATTACTTAACATCAAGTGGTTCGTTTGCTACTCTTCTCACTTAAAAAATATAGTAAATACCCGTACCGGATATATATAGCAAAATGTATACATTCCGCGTTGATATTAGCTTAAATTTTACTTATTTATTTATTCTCTACTGACTCTCACCGGTCTCACGGTACATTTACGACATTACATTAAAAATCTTTGAAATTCTCAGCTGTTCTCTGATAAAACATGCATGTAATAGAAATATAAACCTTCCACTAATTGCTACATCTATTGGTAAAATCCACATTGAAATCCGTTGCATAGTTTGAAAGATCCAAACGTAGAGACGGAGGGAACAGCTTTGTAAACTAAATAATCTAAATATATATTACTAGGTGTATACTAGAAAAACATTTATAAGTTTATAATAATCTAAAACTCTATGAAGATACATTGCTTTATAATAAAGTAGTGGCTTTGCTATACGAAATTAGATATTCAGTCCTATCTCCGGTTGTGAATATGTATGTTGTTTGTTGTTTAAGATGTTTAAGGATTACAACTACTTAACATCAGGTAGAACACTTATTTACTACCTTTAAAATATAGAATAAATACCTCTAGTCGACGCGCAGAGTTGGTGAGTAGAAGCTGCGACTGGTCGGCAGCTCCGGTGGGGGGCGCCCCGGGCGGGATGATGCGGGGGGCGGGCAGCCTTAGCGCGGACAACCTTTGTAACACACACTGCACATTAATAATTATAGGTATCATTTACGTTGAACACTAACTGTATATAGTACACATATATAGTTAAATAAAAAGCATTTATTTTCCATAATACTGTTAAAAGTCAGATTATTTCGAAAATAACACGTAAGTGACATTCCATTAATAGGGATAAAACATACGTAAATACACTTTAGAATATTTTGTAGATAAAATAGCATACAAAAAATTTTGAGAGCGTCATTGTAAAAGTGAGTACGCAAATAGTTAAGAGCGAAATAGTCTAAAGGTCTTCCCTTATTACACCGACTCAACGCCGACTCAACTCCAACTCAACTCACAGTAGGGCATTGAAATGTGAGCTTTAAGTTATGTTACTTATGAGTGAATTTGAACGCGTGTACCACGCGTCGTATACCTTTAACTTACAAGTTGAAAAATTCACTCTTAAGTAACATAACATAAAGCTTGCATTTCAATGGCATACTGAGTTGAGTTGGAGTCGGGACAGCGTAATGTGCGAAGACCTTAAAGATGTGTACGCACTTGGCGGGCGCGTTGCGCGCGCGCAGCTCGTCCACGACGTCGCGCACGCGGCGCGCGTCCAGCGCCGGCAGCGGCGGCTGGTGGATGCGCGCGGAGGCGCCCTCGGGCGGCCGCAGCACGCGCTGCTGGTACGCCTGCACGCACACGATCTGGTCCGAGGTTAGTTGTCCGCGACACGCCCCCCACCTCCTCTTTTTCCCCTCAGTTATGATTTAAATTTTGAAAATCATTTGTCAATATATTAATAGTTACTGAAAAACTCATCACAATATGGACATAAAAAAAAACTCAAAAATATAAACAAAACATATTCTTTCCTTTACTTTAATTTGTGATAACTAAGTAAGTAACTTTCAATACTAAGCACTATTACATATTAGCTTATTTTACGTATACAAAGCATATTATATATACCATCCCATTCTGTTTCCACTTATTAGATAAAAACAAAGCTTTGGAAAAAAATCTATATTAATTTTAACATCAACATCAAAATTAAGTAACTTCTCCTTCCCACATCCATGAATATTTGAAATAATATTATAACAGAACATTTTACCTGCGGGTTGGGATTTTCATTTAAATGCAGCTGCATTGCCAAATCTTGGATGTGTTGAATTTCCGCGTCAGGATTTAAGGACTCTAGCCGTAGTTGCTCTGGAAGATTTCTGGAAAAATTAACAGTAGAGTGATTTAAAACATATTTAGTGACAAATATTCAACTGAGGCTAAATGTGGTAGAGCCGTTAGAGCTCGTCCGGGGCGGCACCACCGCCACCCTAATAACCCGCCGTAAAGCAACATGTTTTTCATGTATTGTGTTTCGGTTGGGGAGGTGTGGTTGCCGTATACACATTATTAGAGGCGACCATCTTAGTCCTCAAGAGTAGGAACGCATCCGCGTCTATCCTTAAATAGAGCTTCTGTTGTATTTGAGATTGGACGGGGTTGTCCATGGGCTGCAGTGACCACTTAGCATCAGGCGGCTTGCATGCCCGTTTCTCACTCTTTCGCAAAAAAAAACTTGTTTCTTTTATTGGATTCTACGATAAAACGAGATCTTTAGGTTAATAATTATATGTACAAAATGAAATTCTTGAAATGTTTAATAAATATATCCTGATATTTATATAGATTAAAACATAGTTCTGGTCTCCTTAGTTTTAGACCTGAGCTAAATGTAATATAGTCTATAAACTTTGAAAGTTTAATCGAAACACTTCAATCTATCGGTTAACTCAAAGAGAAGACGTGGCAACTACCTGAGAGGGGATTTGGATCTCCAAAACTCACTATCAATTAAACTTTGGTACCTTTCAGACGCAGACTTCGTGGCTGTAAATCAATTATAGGTAATTTAATCAGTCTCTGTGCGGAGCTCTTGACATTTTTATATGATTTTTGGGAAGATTATCTTTAGATGTTTTGTGGAAAAATTGTTTGTATCAATATTTCACAGGATATATAATACAAATGCGGAATGGTGAAGGTTTTTTTTTATATAACATTTCTTAAATCATAACTTCATGTACACACACATAGTCATTGATTTTGAACACGTTGAAATATATCCTGATGATTTTACATTGCACGATGAGCTTAGAAAGAGTTTGAAGCAAATTATTTTAATCAATGTAGTAAAATATAGTTATTGCTCTTCTTTATGTTGGTAAAGTAATAAACGAGTGAACAGGCCATCTGAAGTTAAATGGACTCTGTTGCCCATGGATATCTCTGACTTCGTGCACAGGTGCGTTATTACTCCTAATGATCGAGAGGATTGAGATGGTCGCCTCACTTATTAGTGTAGCCGGTAACCGCACCCATCAAAGTGAAACACAGAAATTTGTTTACGGTGGATTATGAGGTGGTGCCACCGAACTATATCTACACCATCTCGTAATTTCGTCTATCAAGACAGTAATACGTGTATGTTATCGACTTCAAATGAGACTTTTGTTCTATATGAAGTCGATTACAGATGTCATGTGCGGCGGCTTCTTACCATTGGATGATTTTAAATGTGGAAGAACTATAGTTCGACAGGAGAGGTACCACCGGCACCCTCATAAACCGCCGTAAATCATTACTTGTGTTTCGGTTGGAGGGATGCGGTTGCCGGTTACCCTTTGAAGCGATGCGACCATCTTAGTCCTTAGTTCAAGCTCAGAAACATATTCAGTCGTGTTTGTGGTTGAACGTGGATGTTTATGGGCTGCGACTACTTAACATCTTACTTACTTACTTAACATCAGATAATTTACATGCTCATTTGCTACTCTTCTCACATAAAAAAAATTGCATGTTTGTTTACTATTTATATTTTGTAACAGAAAAATCATGTTTGAATAAAAATATTTTGATTTTTATGTCCAGTGCTTGCTTGATGAATTCCTCTTGTACAGTGGTGTAACAGGAATGATTTGCAGCCGGGCGCGATGCCAAATTGCCTGAAACTGGATTCCCAAACAGAGAAACGGGAGCAATGTTCCCGCGGACAATACTTTACAGGAACTCGCTCATTGTGCGTTAACAATAGAGAATGCGGAAATTAATTTATCATTAATAACTTTGCCTCACCCTTTGAATTTTATAGGCATTAATGATTTACTGTTTTAAAACTTAGATATAAAAGTTTCAAACCTGCTGTTTTAAAACTTAGTTTAAAAGTGGTAGAGCTGCCTACGTTAGATAGTTGTACTGTTAAACAATTTTTATGTTACGGCTAGAAAGAGGCGGGTGCCGGCAATGCTTAATGCGAGGCGAACTTCTTAGTCCTCAAGAGTAGCAACGCATTTACGTTTATATATGTGAGACTTCAGTCCTGTCTGAGCTTGTATAGCGATCATTGGCTGCAGCGAGTACTTAACAGGTGATCAGTACTTGGTGGCTATTTTCTTGTATAAAATAAAAATCTTGTCTTTGTAGGTACCGTCATACATTTTTTGCCTTCCAGCAGGAGTAAGGTGCTTCTGTGTTCTGGTTTGAAGTGTAAGGTAGGTTTCGTGGTGTATACTGCAGAAGTCAGGGTAACAATGCACCTACTATTGTATAGTTAAGACTGTTGTTCTATATGAAGTTAGTAACAGATTTTTATAGGCAGTAGTTACATGTTTACATCAGGTTGGTTATACTGCATGCATTCTACAGAAAATGCATTTGATGTGAGAACATTGATAGTTTTATAATAAAAGTTTCAATAAATAATATGATTAATAAATAATAAAAATGTATTTATAGATTATTTTAGAAGTAGAATGAAAACTAACCTTAGCGGTGTTGAAAATCGATAAATTATACAATCGCGCGTTCACTCTCTCGTTTTTAAAATTGTACATAATTTACCGAGTCTTGAAAATTGTTGTAAACATACGTACATACATATCTTCGCATACTTCTTTATTCGAACGTTAATTCATAAGACTTGACTTGAGTTATAAATGTTCGAACATCTAAAAGCAATAAACTGTAGAAAACTTGTGGATTCGCTTATTTCCACTTAATTAGAACCGAACAAAAACAGTTTGTTGAATAAACGCCTGGCCAAATAGACTGTGAAAGAGCAATTGTTTTAGCCTATTAATATTAGTCGGGTGAAGTCGGGTGTTTTAGAGAATAAACCAATATTGCGGTGGACAAGGGCCGAGAAACAATAGCTCTCTGTCAGAGGGACAGAGACAAATTGTAGTCGGAACACGAAAGAACGCTGATCTTGTGTAAGGCGAGCACAATGACGCTTTTACGCTTTTAATGAGAAAACTGTTTAAATGCCCTTTTGAAACGGGTTTAAACCAATATTTCATTTGCTGTCTTCTCGAGAATAGATACTCTCATATTGATAGATATGAAATGCCGCCACAAAGAAAAAAAATAATATGTAAAACATTCTTTTTTTCATAGAGTTTATAATATAAATATTCTATTTTATATATTATATACTACATATTTAGTATTTAATATTTTCACACTATTACATACTAAATATTATATACTAAGTAGTAAAGAAAATTTATAAAAAGCTTATATTTTAATCTAAAAGGCAGCCGTACCACTTAAAAGTAAGTAATCACTTAGGGATATTTATAACACCAGAACAGACGCCAATGCATTAAACAAGGGCTTTCTTTGCGTGTCTTTGGAAGAACCGTCAAAGTGATCTAGATCTGCTACTCATAGCCGGCGGTTTCTAACGGCTCTCGTGGGGAAGGCAATTGGTAGGGATTATTCGGGCACCGAGGGTTCCTATTTGGCCCGGGTTTCTTCACAAAGGGTCTAGAGGCTCCCCGGACCCGGAGGGCCTCGATGGCCAGCGCGGCAATCGGACCGATCCCGCTGTTTAGCAGCCGGCTGCGAACTTGGTCGTGCGACCGTCTACCGAGATGCTAGCAGTCGTCCTTCCGGTGTTCGAGGGATTCTGCTTGGCTCAATAGCTCCCGCGGGAACGGTTGGCCGGAAATTCAGCGAGTGTTGCAGTAGAGAAAAGGTGACATAGGAACTAGGTCCAGCAGTTAAACATATTATGTACATGATTCAAAAACTAGAGGTACATACTCCCTAGTATCCCTATTAGAATCCCAACCTGCAATAAAAGGCTATAACTGCTTTGGCAATCTTCACAAATTGTCGGATACACATTATTGGAGGCGACCGTCTTAGTCCTCAAGAGTAGGAACGCATCCGCGTCCATCCTTAAATAGCACTTTTGTTCTATTTGATATTGGACGTGGTTGTCTATGGGCTGCAGTGACCACTTAATATCAGGTGGCCTGCATGCCCGTTTCTTACTGCTTCACAATAAAAAAAAATTGACGCCAGATGTATTTTTAATAAATGGTGTAAACACAAATCACACAAATTCTACATATCACGCCTTTATTTGTTAAACCCATCATGTTATGGCGTAATAAAACCAAAACATCGTGTTGGCCTAATGTGTATGCGTACGTGTGTAGTCATTAGTTGAAATAAATGTTTCATGTTTACATCCATGGCCTACTTCCGACGGAGGTAGACAAAGTAAATATTTGTATGATATTACCTAGCAAACCCACTGTTTACTAAAGCAAAGCATTTTCTCATATAAAAATTCTAGCATTCATTGCAAGAATATTTCAATCTGGTCCCCACTGTGGACTGAAGAAAATAAACAAGACTTAGGTTGTTTAAACGGTTTTAAAAATATAAAGGTTATGATGAAGGGTATAGACATAAATGGTTCTAACTTTAGTCATCAAGGGTAACTCATTTATTTGAGCAACTTGAAAATATACCCAAGTTTTAATGGATGAGTGTGATAGTTTAATATTTTTTCTATGATGAAAACTTGCAAATGAACGTGCAAGTATACGATTTTAAACTTATGCCATCGGATAATTTATACATTTTATTATATAACGGGTATTCACGATTACCGCTTTCACCAGTTCCATGGCTCATGGTCATGGCTAAACTTAGTTTGAACACGACAGTGACCACGAGCCATGCAGATGGTTAGAAGGCTTTAATCGTGAGTACTCGTTATATACTGTTATTTTATAGGTGGGAGAACTATATTTCGATCGGGTAGGTACCACCGCTGCCCTCCTTATCCGCCGTAAAGCATTACTTGTGTTTTGGTTGGAGAGGTGTGGTTGCCGGCTACACTTTGAAGCGACCATCTTAGTCCTTAGGAGTAGCAACGCATTTATGTTCTAGCTCAGAGAGATGTACATGGATGGGCTGCGACTACTTATCATCAGGTGGTCTGCATGCTCGTTTGCTTCTTTTCTCACATACAAAATTGTAAAATTAATTTGCAGGTATTTGCAGCCTATAGACATCCATGTCCAACCTTAGACAGGACTAGAGTCCTACCTGACGTGACCCGTAGATTGCTTAAAACTGGCGTCACTGACTTTACTGCTTTACTTTTATGGTATTCAATGATGTATTTAGGTTAAATTTTCCATATTTTATGCATGCATTGGCTTGAATGTTAACTGGTTTATTGTCTACATATTACTTGCAGGTGACGTTGGCGCCACTCCAAATAGTTTGTATAAAGCATGTATAAACTACTTCCTTACATGTAATATTAGAACATGTTTCCGATGTCCATAGTCATTATCTTGTTCCGATACAATATCTATGCATGTATAGCAAGTATGTTATACCAGGCAGTACCTAGAATATTTACAAAGACGCCATGTTAAGGTCTTCGGATATGATTCCAGTTGCAACCATAGTAATCTTCAAAAGAAATTTGTTTCTTCTGAAGATTAATATGGTTTAATTCAAGATGCCTACGCCACAGATACCAAGGTCCTTAATACCTTCATGGAGCATATATCCTTTGGGGTTGGCTATTAAGGTTCATGGACAGTGGTGTCATATCTAAAATCTTGAGAGAAATTAAGTAAAGTTAGTGTGTAAAACCTATCACTCTGAGTCCTTGTCAGAGACCATGGTTTCATCCTTCCCAATATAGAGGAGACCTGAGTTAATGATGTGACGGTATTGGAGTTTGGTAAGTTTAGTTAACTTCGTTTAGCCGTTATCACGAGCCAAACAATTGATTTGAAATATCGGCAATTAAAATTTGTTAATCGTCAATACCCGTTACATAGTTAAGTATATACTTAATATTAGGTAAAATGCATTCTCCGTTGATACTTCTGATATAAGAAAGGGTGTCGGGTACGATCCCAGTCGTGTAGTCATCTAAACGAAAAATCCAGGTAGCTTTTTACTTTGTGTCTGCGTACTTTGTAAATGAGTACAGGATCCACAACGTAGAGAAATGTAGGATATACGTGTAATGTAGGTAGAAGAATGTGGGTAGGAGAATCAAGGTAAGAGATGCGTGTAAAGAAGGAACTGTTTATTGAAATAAGATTATAATAGAGTGATACTTTATAATAGCTTTTAAACGAACGTAGAGCTGTGCACAGTACATTTGGTAGAGTTTCATGTTGGCTCTTATTTGCCTCTTAAGATGGCTATCCGACAACTTGACTCTCTCAGGCTTCGTCGAATTGTGTGAATGGTTGATGAGAGTACGCAAATAAAAAACTGACAAGGAACTTCAGATAAGTATTTACTTAAATACAAATGGCGACTTATGTTACTTGTGAAAAGTTAATATATAATTCAGTGTCATGTAGCCCAGTGATGTAAATTTTGGTATGTGAAGATTTTTGTTATGTGGCAGAACTGTAGATCAACTAGTGAGGTACCACTTCTGCTCTCGTTATCTATCGTGAACCAAATTTGTGTTTCGGTTCTCTAACCTCTCTCTAGAAGCGGTTAGAGAAGTTAGAATCAAGGCGACTATCTTCATCTTCATGAGTATTAATGCATTTACGTACAACCTTAGTAGATGGGACGTACTTATCTATACATTCGTCACCTGTAAAATTTATTGTGTATCTTTTTATCTATGGTACGGGCAGCGTCAATTTTGTATTTGAAATATGTATTAAAAAATTATGCTCTGTAATTTTAATACTTTTTCAAGCAGTATGGTAACAATTTTAAATAAAAGCAAATTATTTTATCACTTTAGAAAAATAATCCTTGTTTTTCATTCCGAACGCTGTAATATTGTTAAAAACTTTTGGTTATCGTTTTTTTAGCGGAAACAACGACGATATAACAACTGTGGCACGTCGCTTCAACTTTGTGGAGTTTTAGAAGTCCTTCAAATTAATTATTGAAGTTATCGGCGAGTCAGATGGCGATGGAAAATTTCAATGCCTGAAACTGTTGCTTAAGTCGCTAACAAAAGGGATTTTCGTATTACGATAATTTTGTAACAGCCGTGATTCGAATAAGTGATCGGAACCTATTTTTTAAACAAATATTGAATAATATTAAGAAAACGGAATTCATATTCATGTCAAGGTTTTACTATGTAACCGGTACCCACGATTAACGTTTTTACTGCTGATGTTTCGAGAACCTTAATCGTGAATACACTTTATATAGTAAAATATTTACAATGCTGAAAAACTGCATGGGCACGGACTCCCTTTAGATTGTTTAGGTTAGGCATTTATTTCATATAGTTAAATGTATAAAAAAAATATGATGATTTTTAAGCGTTTAAATGTAAAAAAAATATCTATGTGTGTCAGGTACACTCTGACGGTTAAAACTTATACATAAAAACTAGCACTTTTAATATCTTAAAAAGTAACATATTTTCTTAAAAAGACATTGTATCTCCTGTTTAACATTTTACCATTCCGCGAAAATTCATAAAAATAAAAAGGGAGTAATAGTAATAGTAGTATCTTTACAACTATGTATATTGAAAATGACAACGTGTGAAAACGAACTCTTTATCCTGATTAAAAGCAGAGATTTCCCGTTTAGTTTTGTTTCATAACAAAGGTAGCAGTAATGACAATGGGGCTAGACGTCGGTATGTCGACAATAAAAGGCTGTGATACAACGTTGCAGGATTCCCGGTTTCATTCCTTTGTTGAGCTCAGCCTCAGCTATTAATCTCTCTTTGCTATAAAGTGCTACTGAAAAACCATTTTTGTTGCATTCTACAGTTTATTAAAACATTTTCAGATTTATTAATTTAATCGAAATAGTATATTAAAATAAGGTTAAAAATATTTTCATAATGATCTGCTATTTTAAGTTAATTATGGGATGATATTTAATTAAGTGTTTTATTAGTAGTAGAAATATATTATAGTTCGACCGATAAGATGTTACCTTCGTACTCATAGCATTACCATCAAACAAGATTTGAACTATTTTCACATTGAAATTCGAATATTTTTAATAGTGCATATAAGTCTTACACATTTTACTTATAAAATAATTCGGTGCTCCGTATTCAAACCTATTTGGGTATAAAAAATATATATTGAATATTATAATAAATTAAGATTTCTGCCTTTTACATTACCATATTATGATCAAATTACAATTAAAATTGATTATTACTCGTACAATAAAACAAAACTTATAGTCAAATTGAACGTAATTTTTCACTTTTATCAAACAGATTTGCTGAATTATATAACGTTATTTATGAATTAATAAAAACACTAGTCAATAAGAAACTTTACGTCCATATTAAGTTTATTACGTTTAAAGAAATTATTCTGAATAAAGCCTGTTATTTATCGCGTCTAATTTGCTTTGCCTCAGTTTCTTAAGAAAATATGGTACGGACAATAAATTGTTGAGCTTACTGACTAAATATTTAGGTTAATATCCGACGGGCAATACTCCAAACAGGAGCCATTTTGAAAGAATGCTAACGGAATTTTAGCCGCTTTAATAAATCTATGGTATGTATATACGAGAGCATTTAGTAAATCTATGGTATGCATACATATTAATCAACATTGTTGACTGACAGGCAATAAGTTAATGGCACTAATAATAGTAGGTACTTCTAGATTTGAGAATTAAATAGAATATTATTCTATCCATCTATCACGCCATCGATTATTCCTATCCATTTTATCAAATATTATAACAGATTTATTAGTCAAAACTTTGATGATACATAAAATATATTTATATATACGTAATAATATTTAGTTATGGATATAGTTATATGTAATAAAAATATGAATTAATTAGTATATAGTTTTAGATAAGTGCACGCAAATTTTACCTTTCATATGCACTTTCTAATCTCGAGGCTGCTGAAAGAAATGTCATTTTGATATAAGCAGTCCTTAGTACTACATTTTACTATTATATACGCAATATAAATAAATATATAACATGTAGTACAAGTAAATAATGAAAACCTTAAATATATATGAAGATTTTAAGTCCTCATGAATTAAAACCCCGCGACTGAATTCCTATCAAAAGGTGTCCTAGTTACCAAAAAGATAGCTATAAACCACAGTGAAATGATAGTATAAATTATATCTCTTTATTCGTATTTCCTATTCTGTGGATAAATACGAGCCTGCAAGCCATTGGTCGCGATGGGCTGCTTGTGAATTCCAGCTCCAAGCGATTTGGCATCGCGCCCGCCACAAATCACTGCTTACTGTACCTTGTGAACAGAATTCAGTGAATGGACACGATTCTTGAGTAATAAAAGGCAGTTTACTATCGGTTTCTCGATTTGCGATATTTCTTTAATAAGTTCTTGACTCGTTATTTTTCATCGTGACGACCGTAACCTAGCCCACTGAATATTTTTAGTACGCGATTTTTCTCGTTTCTTATAAAATTTTGTGACCCATTTAGGCTGAATATTTATATTAAAAAGTGTGAATGTGAAATAATGAACATTATATTTGAATTCCTTTACATGTTTATATGTTTCAAATAGAGCTACTTTATAATAATCATTAATAACATTTTAAAATGAAAAGATTAAAAAAAAGGATTATTTCTGAAATTAGAGAAATATTTTTTTGTCTCGACTTGATATATATATTTTTTTATATTGAAAGAGTAAAATTGACCAGCGTGGGGGATGATGTAACTTTGACGTTAATTAAGTGTATGTAAACACCTTATAATGAAATAAAATGTTTGAATATGAATTTATGGCCTTACTCTTCTCATTCTGAGAGAAAAACCGGGACCCACGGGGAAATTAACGGTTTTATGATGAGACTTTGTGAATGAAAGAGAAAACAAAATTTTCTTCACCCATAACTCTAGTCTAAGATTCCCTGTGTCGTGGTTGCTATGGATAAGTGCAAGATAAGTATATACACAGGAAATTAAATTCGCAAATAGTCGTAAAGTAAATCGAACCTGGAATCTATTGCGTTTCAGACCGGCATAATTACGACGAATCATGCAGTTAGTCAAGTATAATTTTTATACCAATATATTTTTCCAGTACTGTAAATGCTTATAAAAGAAAATCATTACGAGTGGCAAATAGCAAAAGCTAAAATGCAATCATACAGCAAATACTGACTTACTGAGCTAAGTCTCCGCGGATTTATATAATCGACCCACTAAACTTCATCTTCGTGGACAGTTATATAAGATTATTAGTTCAGTCTCGGAAGCGCTTTCAATTCCAGAGAGCTTTGAAGACCACTCAGAGGTTCTCTAAGTAAAACATTGATCACTCGACAAGCGACAACTAGAATTCATTCCGACTAACTTACGCTTGCGACATCCCTCTTCCATTACGCAAATGAACACATGCTTCTTTATGTTCCGGAACTAAGAATCGGGCATAGCGTTCCTATGATGGAATTTGTTAGTTTGTACATGGAAATAGCAGCTAATGAGCGTGCAGGTCATCTGATGCTCATTAAAGGCAATCAGCAGCCCCCATGGGCTGTCCATACATCAACGTCTAAGCTCAAACAGGATTTAGTCTTCCCTGACGTCGTGTATAGAAGCGTTGGTACTTCTGAGGACTGGTATGGTTGCCTCGTTTGCAAGTATTAGCAACTGCACCTCTGCAACCAAAACACAAGAACTGATTTACTGTGGATTATGAGCGCAGAGGTAATATCTACTCGTCCGCCCTGTAGTTCTACCACATTTTCAGTCATAAACTTATTATCGTCCCCCTACTAGGTACATGTCTCGTGTAAATGCTAACCCTTTAGCCCATAGTCTACCAAACTGGTCACGTGCAGATTAGTAGTCTTCATAAACTTTTGAGAACTTTATGGAAAACTCTTGAGCATACAGGATTTCCTACGAAGTTTTTTTTCATCGTTAAAGTATTGATAACAAATTATTAGTAGATATATAAGTAAAAAAATGAAGTGCTTGCAAGAGATTCGTATCCTCGGACCGCGAGTGGGACGCCTCAATTTTAACCACTATGTTTACTACTATATTTATTGTAAACTCTAATTAGGAGAGATATGTTACCAACGACTTTAGTTCAGTCTTTCACGAACACAAGCAAACCATTGCTTTATTTAGCAAATTTACAATTTTATAAAGATTAAAGTATATGAGACCTAAAGGTACCTAATAATAGTTAAGATAATTGATCCTAGACAAAAATTTTCATTGTGAAAAGAGATCCGTCCCAGTGTTTACATTAATGGATTGAAGATGAGGTAAAAAAAAACATTTTTTATTTCCAGCAGCACGGATCATATTTGTAAATTTTCGTCGGCTGCCCGGAAATTGCTTACTGGCGGCTAGTACGAGTTCTATCTTTTGCCAGCCGACTGAGCTTTTAACTGAGGAAGATATTGAATTAGTCGGTGCACGCTTTCATTGCAAATTTTCTGTTTCCGTTGCTATGCTGTTTGATTTTTGTTTTTTATTTTCATTCTACCTCACTTTAAATGGTTACTTTAAGTACCTATAATTAATGTAGTTCATCAACAATACTTCGCAATAAATTTGAGTAAAAATATCGATTTCTAAGAAATTACATATTTTGTTTTAGTTATTCTTACGGATACAAATTTCTTTCATACACACTTTTACTATTCTAATATGAAATGTACTCCAATATAAAGTTTCATCTACTATTTTTCACTCTTAATGTTGATGTTTTCTCTTTAAATTTGAATTAAAAAGCCCTAACGCTGTGTACCTTTCTAAATATAAAAAAATCCTAATAATTAACATATGTATCAGTTAATTATTATCCGTTAATTTTAACCGTTAACATAAAAATAACAATTCCGAACCTCTTTTTTCGTTAAAATCTGCTAAAACAGTTATTGTAGGGCAAACTCTAATATAAACCTTAGTTATATGATACATACTTATGTCTTTGTCTTTAAAAATGTCTTTTGAAATATTTTACTAACTATTAATACATACGTATTATTTTATGAGAATCTGCTAAGACCTTTGTCTTCCAGTAGGCAATATCAATAGGTAAATCCGTTTCATATAATAAAGAAAATGACAAATTCAAGTAACTCTGATAGTTATTGGCATAGACTCATATTTTGAAACTCCTGATGCCAGAATTAAATCTGACAACTGTCAATTTACCTTTGGTCGAGCTTAACTCGAAATATGTTTCTCAAAATTCGTAAGCTTAAGACGGTTATAAATTTCTCTTAGTGTTAGATAGCAAGCTTTGATCCATACTTGGGTGAATAGCTACAGGCCATCGTTTGAATTAAACTGTCAGGAATCCACAAGCTCAATGCTTAAGTTCCGGTAATTGTAGAATACACTAAAATTCCGATTTTTATATAAAACGTCTGTATTTTTTGCTATTCTCATCGCGTTTCGTCTGTTAAATGCAGGTGACGCTATCAACGAATAAAAAGTCTTTTAATGGAGCTCAGGATAAAAATTCGCCAAAAGTAAAATTTGCATAAAAACGTTAACTTTTATAATAGCCTCAGGGGTACTGTTGTAATTTTAATTTAGGTTTTTAATTCCTTCTTCTTTTATATTTATATATCTATACAGATTAGTAAAGTTAAACATGGGCTGTGATTTCTAAATAATTCGATCCTAAGCAGAATTGACAGTATAGCCTTTTTTACATGTCACAAGAACGAATAATATCCTACCTGAAGTTGTTTGTAAAACAACTATCTTAGTCCTCAGGAGTAGCATCTTGAGGACTAAGATAGTGGTCTTACATGTAAGTATGCTCTATAACCGACACCTCTCTAATCGAAGCACAAGAATCGCTTAATCACGGCTTACGAAAGTATCTTCCATCCCTCGATTTATTTAACCAGCTCTGTATTTATTATGAGTTAATTTTTGATAGTCATATATATGAAAGGATTTACAATGTAAAGTAGAATTAAACTTTGGTAAAACTCTGTCAACCGTATTCTAAATCTAAAACCTTTAATTACTGTAATCGAATATACAATGTATAACTTTTACTAAACTGTTTCAGAACACGGCCGGCGAAGTTATATAAAACTTGTGTACGGAATAAATTATTACAATTTTCACTTTAAAATTTCATTTGCAATTTATCGATACAACATGCTTTTACATGATTTATTTGGTATTGTTATTTATCTCAAAAGATGGCCGGTTTTTTTTTGTTTTCAATCGTTATATATTTTACTTATATTGTGAGAGCTAAGTAAATAAAAAACACCCAGAATAAGAACCGTTGTTCTTGAGTAATAGTTAAATTTATTTTCTCAAGAATTATAGAAAGAATATATTATAAAAATACAAATTGCATATTATTACACGTGTGTCTAGAGTTATTCAGCATTCCATTTCTATTTAAGTAAAGGAAAGAAAACTTACTTATCAGGTCAAATACATTGTTTATTTTAGCATTCATTACTCCTAATAAGGCAGCGTTGATTTAAGCCTTCCATCTCCTTTTAAAATCAAAAAAATAATGCTGGTAAGCCCTTTGCTTGGTCTTGCCTAGAAAGCGTGGTTTTGTTCAAATTACAGTTAATAGGGCTTGTTATTGAACGCAGAAGACGAAATAAATAGCAGGAAGACACAACTACAGAATTTGATGCGTTAATTACCGTCTACGATATTTACAGGAAGCGAGGAAATTTGCTATTGGAGACGGGCACTAATCAACAAAACTACGTAAAATCATTTCTGGTGAAGTATTTAAACGCGAAATTAAGTTCATATTATTTAAGTAGCGATAGCCTAATGACATGGATGTTTTACGGAGATCTGCGATTAGAATAATTGGCACTTGCCTTGTCGAAGTTAAATTTGTATTCCAAATTAATCAACAGTTGCTGTAACGATAGAGATAAGCCTCGTAAAAAACTGCAAGCCTTCGAATTTTTCTAACTTATTTTTTATTGTGAAACAGTAAGAAAGAGGCATGCAGGCCACCTGATGTTAAGTGGTCACTGCAGCCCATGGACAACCACGTCCAATCTCAAATAGAACAGAAGTTTTATTTAAGGATGGACGCGGATGTGTTCCTACTCTTGAGGTCTAAGATGGTCGCCTCCAACAATATGTATCCGGCAACCACAAAACTTCTCAAAGTTGTGTAATTTGTACCAATGTGAACTTGATCAGCGTGGTGTATTATGTCCTTGCTCTTTTATCCTGAGAGGAGGTCCGTTCCCAACAGTAGCATAGCAAAAGGATTTTGTTGATGATGACGACTTAAAAGCAATGTCAAGGTTTTAGCCGGAGTTATTTGTGGAAAGATCAGATGTTGTATGTCTCGAGTAAATTTCAAGCTTATAGGGATAACACACACAACACAAACTAATTGAAAAACCTGCGTGCCACAAGTACCTCCATCAGGATTCCAATTAAAGCTTGCAGCTTTAGTCTCGTTTACTGTGAATCGATCGATCTAAATGCGACTCTCAGATGATGATGGGGCACGAATACTTTTTGATTTGATGTAGTTTTAAAAACCATTCTTAATACGTATATGTAAATGATAATATTAAATAGGGCTCGAGTTTCATGCAATGTTGGTTCTTTTATACCGATTGGAAGAAGTCACTGCAGCCCATACACATGTACATATTTATAATTTCAAATAGGACTGAAGTCCTATCTATGTAGTATTTTTAATTATAAATTACGGGAAACGATTCTGAAAATAAATTATTGGAAAACAGAATTATGAAAGTAAAATATTTGAAACCTTAGAATATCGGTCGAACAGTGCCGTAATTACAATAAGTATTCTCATTTTACCTTGAAATTTGTTAACAAGTTTATACTGTAACTCGTTTACTGTTAAATACTGTTAAAGCACCTCACAATTTCTCTCTGTAGTAATAGGTCACAGAAACATCGTTAGAACGAACCATTTTCACCCCTTTGCTGGGGTTAAATAGTAAAGAGTTGAAAACCAACTAACTTGAGAGAACTCACTAAAGAATACTTGGGGCGTGAACTGTAAACTGATATTCTATTTAACTTCGTCGCTTTGATTAAAGTATTTTTAAGGGGATGATTAAAAAATACTTTATTCTAGAAGTAATACAATATCTGTAGTTGCGTTGCGAGTCGTACTAAGAGTACGACTTCAAGAACTTCGCATTTCCCGCGTATTAACACCTTGACTGCGGTGTTCATATACATCGAGTCAGGATTGCGGGAGGCGGCACTAAACTGGAGCCCTTTTCTCTAGACTGTACTGCGCTGACAATTCACACAAATGTTATATTTTTAGCATCAGTGTAGTTTACGAATACACAGACCTAATGTCCGCCTTCAGTCGCGTCGACGTGAATACAGCACTTGTGTTTGATCGTAATCCATACAGATTTGTACGTATACGCCGCAAGCCGCAAGCGCGATGCGCCGTGCAATATACATACAACAATGTTGTTCGCCACAAGGTAAATATTACTCGTATAGAAGGTCCAGAATTCAATAGTCAAAGCAGTAGAAACATTGAAAGACTTACTGAACCAAAAACAAATTACAAACGTTTTTGTTCGTAAAGCACTATTAGAGTTAGAAACTGTGTAACAGTAGTTTACGGTAACTCCGGAATACGGAAGTATACGACGTTATGTGATATAAATCATGTCTGATTTATTGCTTTTTAGTTTTTATGTCAGTAAACTAGTAAACGAGTGTGTAGGCTACTTGATGGCAAATTGTCGTGCTTGAATAGACAAAGTGACCATTGGGGCTATTTGCTCTAGGAAAATATATTAGGGATACCCCGAAGTACTGGAGCATCCGATTGAGATTCCAGGGCTTCCCTTAATGCGTTTCGCAGCCACCGAGGGAGTTATATTGAGTAAAAATCTCTTCTGTCCCGATCTTTGCTGCAAAAAAATGTATATTTAAGAAGATTTCTCCACAAAAACAAAAAAGAATCACCTGGTGTTAAAAAATCGCTGCAGCTATATTTGTAATCAATTCAAAACAGGTTGTCTGCCTTTAAGTCATCAGTGTAAGTTGACTCTACGATGGTTAATCGGTGAGTGACATTTTGTCGAACTG
>DWON01003027.1:0-18988 GCA_018251015.1 Phocides pigmalion okeechobee
TCATAAAATACGGAATGTGAAGTTTTGTTTTGGGGCATTATTTTTTTATTTAAATATTAAAGTGGTTCATTTTCGAGTGTGGAGGCCCTGCCGCCACAACCTTTTCTAGCGTGAAGCTTCGCGTCGTTAGAAAGGTGTGGTGGCCGGCTCACTTAAAAACAAGGCACCTCAGTCCTTAGAAGTATCAACATATCGTCGATGGGCTTCAATAAGAACTTTTATTCTTTATGAACTTGATAGATTGCGGCGGCAATATTGATTGAGGATAGATTAAGGCGGTAGTGACTACTTACTTATTTATTTTATAAAACAAAAATCATATAATATTATTTCTCGTCTCCGCAAACAAATACAAATCGAATAACAATAAATCTATCAAAGATAAACAAAGGATCCTTGTTATGTTGTTCCAATTACATATTTTATGTTAACCTATTGCTTGAGTCACGAACCCGTTGTTACTACGTTGCTGTCTATAAATTATTTATAGATTTCTATATCTGAAGATAGCATACGAATTTCTGTTCATAATTATATATTTTGGTAGACGATACCAAAATAACCAACTTTTTATGATCAGTAGCTTTTTTACGGGGCTTTTGTCAAGCAGCAGTTATAACATTTACGTTACATTATACATATATACATTTTGAACCCTTATTTCATCCCTTCAGAGGTGGGAATATCTATTTTTCCTAATGTACTTACGTTATATAAATAACCTATTTGAAAATTTTAAGGACTTTGGGTTAAGCGGCTTCGGCTGTGTGTTAATCTCTGGGCTTTGTCCGTCATCCTTTTATATATATGAATCAATTTACTTACCCCAGTTTAGAATATATTTACCTTGTATTTTTTGCTTCAAATTCTTCAGTAACAAGGGGATATTTCAACAATTTAAACCATTCAATACGCTCCGTCTTGAAAATTAGAAGAATCTGAAAATTCGGAAATTTCCTTCAAAAATTAAGAATTCCAAGGATTTACGATCTTTGAATGCCTCCTTCCAAAATGCATAACATTTCCCAAATATCCTCCTCTTCTTATCAGATATCAGGTCAAGGACGGACTATATGGGTTATGGGAAATTGAAATGAAAACAACAGACGTGTTCATTAAATTCAAATCAGTTATTCATTAAACGTCTAAGTCAAATCGATTTGGCATATGCAACTCCCTTGTGAGACCCCAAAGAAAATGGAGCCTTACGCAAATTTACATAGGATTCATATTTAATTGGAGGGCGGAACGTTTCCGACATTTCTTTTGCATTGTGTTTCAGGTTGGGACAAGGCCAGGAGGAACAAGGAGGGCTGTACTTGAGGTCGAGTAGGTGGAAAAGAGATAGATATAGAGAAATGCAAGGGTAAGGGGCCGCAGGTACACTGACCTGACCTACTTCGAGTTGCAGGTCGTTGTGTAAATATTGATTTTGTGACCTCTTTCCACTTGTTGCTCAGGTGCGGTGCGGTGGCATTCAGGAAATCTTCACCTTTCCGATATGTTGGAGAATTTGACTTTTGTTACTATTGTTCGTATTTCTTAACTTCCTTGTTAGTACTACCTATTGGCAACAAGTTTTCGAATTCTTATCAAGTTACTTGCAAAACAATATTATGACGATCTATTTTTGGCAATATTATTGTTACTTTTCACGTCTCTTTTTTATTCCTTTTTTTTCTCTTCTATCTTTTTCTTTCCTTTTTTATAATCAGTTATTGAATCTAATCAAATTTCGTTTACTGTGTTTAAATATCGTATGGGTACGTTAAGTTACTCGTAAGTTGGAAAGTTGGTAAATACGACCTATAATTTATGGAAATTTTGCTTCAAAGCAACACGATGTTATAAACAAGATTTAAATTTTAATTTGATCCTCAAAAGAAGTAGTAGGAACACAGGGAATCTCATATATTACATAAGAAATAGCTTAAGTTATAATTTGAAAGAAGCAAAAACATACGTGATGTGTATTTGAACTTAAATCCACTATATTTAGATGATAACGCGGTGGTAGTTTTTTTGACATTCCAAATGAGTTCTATAAGAAACAACTTTGAATAAATGCCATTTGACTTTTACTTTATATTCAGTAAGCAATTTTGTATTTTTTTATTTATGTGAGAAGGAGTAGTAAACAAATATGCAAATCACCTGATGTCAAGTAGTCGCAACCTATAGACTTCCACGTAAAACTACAAACACGACTGTAATCCTATCAGAGCTCGAACGTAGATAAGTAGATGCTCCTCTTGAGGACTAAGATGGTCGTAACATCACTTCTCGAACCAAAATCCAAGTAACGCTATATGGCGGATTATGAGAACGGCGGTGGTACCACCTCGGTTGAACATATAGTTTTGCCAACTTTCAAACCTACTAAATCTAACCGTCATACCAAAATGCAAATATAAATGTTGCAATGGTACTGCATTGCAGACTTTTTTTTTGCTAAGGATGTGGAAATCTTCCGCTCCGCCCAGGTCGGGATGAAGGAGTATTTCAAACTTCTACTGACTTAACTATAACCCGTTTCTACTGAGTCATTAAGTGGCGGAGGCCGTGAAATCCTGAAAGGATAACTACCGTGACCCCGGCTGGCTTCAGCCCGCCAATACTCGTACATTGCCAACACATACCCAACAAATCGCAGACACTCCAATTTCAAGGAAATGTATCTTTATTTTATATAAACGATTTAAGACAAAGTTTGTATGTTTGTTGCAGCTTGGGTCCTCGGGTGGTGGATGTGTAAGACCGTCCCGTACGTGCAAGGCTTGTCTGTTGCTGCCTCCGTGTATAGCCTCGTTGCGGTGTCTCTTGACAGGTCAGTAATAAATAGTTATTAACGCCGTTGACAAGAGGAATGGTTTATATCTCGCATAGTGAATTGTGTTTGGTAATTAAAACTATACGTGTAAATAATTATTTAATCCAAATACAAAAACTAAACACCATAAAAGCCTGACCTGAGTGCATATGCGGCCTGATGTCAAGAAAGCTGGCCACATTTCTGTGCTGAATAGCAATTGCCAATCTTTCTGCAAGATATGAGCCGGCTTTCTTGTCACTAACAGCGACGATAAACGATACGACGACTTATTATATTTTACGATTTATTTTATTTAGTACAAACACCTCTTAATTATAATTGTGAAGCCTTCAAAACTACCGAATTGCAGTGTTTTTTATGAAATTGGTTTTTCTTTACCGTCAATTTGTCTACCCACAATATTATTAACTTCTCAAAGAAAAAAAAACTTAAGTTAATTTTGTAAGTTCTCAGTACCCTTATAGTAGTAAATTACTCCTTCAAAGCAACCCTCAAATAATGAAGGCTCCCACTCCTTCCTGCGCGGAGGCGATTCAGGAAATTAATGGCTACAAGTTTGGCGTATAAACAATCAACACTCCTTTTTTGATATAATATTGACTGTTCATAATACAAAGGAAGAAATAATTTAATCTCCGCACTAACAAGCACACACCGTAATTAAGGTAACAAAAATATAATAATAGAACAAAAAAAGTATATTTGCGAATACTTGCGTGGAAACTAACAAAATTCCAAAATTTCTATTTGTTTTTACGTTGGAAAAGTAGCAAAAAAACATGTAAGTTATCAGATACTAAATGGTCTCTGCAGACTACGAACATCTGCGTCCAACCTTAAACAGGACTGAAATCCTGCCTGACATCGTACATAGATGCGTTACTAATTCTGAGGACTGAAATGGTCGCCTCGTTTGTAAATGTAGCCGGAAACCGCACCTCTCCATCCGATACACAAAAACTGCTTCACGACGAGTTTTGAGAGCGGTGGTACCTCCCCCATGGAGCTATTGTTCTACTAACTCGCATAAGTTAAATATTTCTATGTTGTATTTAATTATGTGACTTCCTGGAAATCATTAACTAGTGTTCTAAGTATCGCTGGCTAGATAATAATCTGTCATACGACGTATAATTCTGGCGTATAAATATTTGTTCTTTGGATGATTTCTAGCAGGAGCAAATAGGAGCAGGTCCTACTGACGGCCTTATAATTCTACGTAAAGCAACTCTTGTTTCGGTTGGGGCTGCTCAGTAGCCTACACTAAAATCTACATAACCATCTTGGTCCTTACCGGTGGGAGCACATCTTTGTAAGACCTTATTTAGACGACGACCGTGATGATGAGACGAATTTAGTCCTATTTGAGGCTGTATGTGGATGTCCATGGGTTGTCGCAATTATTTAACATCAGGTGGCCTGCATGTTCGTTTGCTACTCTTTTTGATATAAAAAATAGTCTGAGCTATTATAATTATGTAATCCTATCATTCCTATCATGGTTTTTACCAGGAGGGAGCGGTTTAATAATTTAATGGGAAAAATTCCCAATTTCCATAAACCATTGATAAATTTATGGCACGCGAGGTCTTCAAAGGCACGTGGAAGCTCAGGTCGGTAATGGCGGTTATTATAATGAGGTTATTAGTGGGTCAAGGTACCGCTTTTGGGTTGGGACCTTCACAATCCCTTGTTTAGGGTCGAGTGGAGTGCGCCTTTCCACATTTCGCTGCATGTTGCGTGGATAATGAATTGCTCGGTACATTGTTACAGTTATTGTCCTTGTTTTGAATGTACATATTTTGTTACGTAGATACGTACCTCATTACGAAGTTTGTATCATGGTTTTGTAACATACCTTAACCTGCGGCAGTTGCTTTTTTATGTTGGACAAGTAGTGAACGAGCGTGGAAGTCACCAGATGTTAAATGGTCTTAGCAACCCATGGACATCTACATCCAACCTCAGACTAGGCTAAAGGTTTGCCTGATGTCGTGCGTTGCTACTCTTGAGGACAGAGATGATCTTTTTTTTATTATGAAAGAGTAAGAAACGGGCATGCAGGCCACCTGATGTTAAGTGGTCACTGCAGCCCATGGACAACCACGTCCAATCTCAAATAGAACAGAAGTTCTATTTAAGGACGGACGCGGACGCGTTCCTACTCTCGAGGACTAAGATGCTCGCCTCTAATAATGGGTATCCGGCAACCACACCTCCCCAACCGAAACATGAAGAACATGTTGCTTTACGGCGGATTATGAGAGTGGCGGTGGCGAACTCTAACGGATCTACCACCTTTTGAACGCTTTAGAACTTTTAGAACCTTTAGTCGCCTCGCTTGAAAGTGATGCTGGCAATTGGTGCGCCTTCAATCAAAATAGAAGAGTTATTTTATGCCTCATTGTCAGGGCGATAGTGCTACCAGGTCGATCTCACAATAGTTCTACGACATGTCTGTAAACAACAGTAAATAGAAATGTATCACTACTAAGGAAAACGCAGTCTTGATGGTAAGTTTTCCCTTGCACCCACGGTCATTTATAAACAATTCTATATGGACTAGGAATCCTAGGAACTTGGAGTCGATCAGAGATGCGTTGCTACCCCGAGGACTGACGGTCACTTCGTTTGATAGTCAACCGGCAAATGGAATCGTATAGCAGTGGTATCTTGAGGTTGAACGGTATAGGTTCTAACACTGCACATCACATATGTGCCAAATACCGAAACCCCAGTGTGAAATGGCATATAAAACATTGCATATCAATGAGAGAAACGATAACCATTGGAGAAAGGTCTTCTAAACGTTATAATGGTCTGAAGGTAACTGAAGGTAAATAAACGAGGATTGGTCACCTTCAGACTAGTTGGTCAAATGATCTGAAGACATAGCTGGAACCCTGACTTCAGAGAGTACAGGTAAAGTAAGGAGGGAAGGAGGTCAAATAAGTAAGGCCTATGTCCAGCATTATAAAAAATAACAGTAAAGAGCTGCTAAATAATTACAGAATTGCAGCATTTAATTGTATTTCTTTTTAAATAAGTTGATAGGAAAAACAAAATAACAATATTATAAAATACTAAATAATGTTAGGTTCTCCTATAGTGCAACTTAAGATATTTACAAAAAGCACTGGAGCTTTTGAACGAAATCACAAAGCTTTTCTAAACAATGATCCGCATTGAGTGATTCTGAGCTTATTGCATTTAAGTTCGGTGCAAGATTAAAGTAGAGACGATTTTGAAAAAAGTAACTTTCGGTTCCACTTGTACTCATATTATATTCTGCTCTCGTTTAATAAATATTTATTCTTATGAACCATAATAAAAACAAAACAACGAATATTATTAATAATTTAAAGTAAAAGAGGTTCCAAACAGTTTCTTAAAGACGTTTTTAGAACTTTTAAATGCAACACTTGCAACAATGCACAATAGAAGAATTTAGTGAAGAATATTAAGCTTTTTTAAACGTCTCATATTTTATATTTATCTCTTTTTTAAAGGCAGAAAATTATGTAAAAACCGCTGTCGCTTTTAACTTAAACATGAAACAACTTATGGGGTGTTTGCTTGCGTACGTGACAGGAGTTAATGTCCCGTTTGAGGCTTTACGTCTGTTTCCAGGACTATTTTGCGGACACTTGTCCGGTGGAGGAATGGCGTGAATTCAAATGAGGCTCAACTATTTTTTGGAAGCATTTGTTTCGGGATTATGTGACTTTGAACTAATTTCATTCTTGTACACGCTATTATGCAACGGGTATTTCGTAACGGGTATTATGTGATGGGTACCATGTAACGGGCACTATATAATGGGTACTATGTATAGATGACGATATTTCGAACCAATTACATGACTCGTAGTCACATCAAAACTGCGATGGTGGGTGAAAAGTGTTGATAGGTTCTAGTGGAAGAATAAATATCTAATTTACATCCACTTCTTCTCTATTTTTGGAGTTCCTTATTCCTACATGAAATCTTATTCCTGAGGACTGAGGAATCATCTTACTTGTAAATGTAGCTGGGAATGACAGCTCTCCCACCGTAACAAGAATTGTATTTCCTAGTTAGTATTATAGTTCTATTTACACTCTGATGTCGTCTATGCGTTCCTACTCTTGAGGGCTCAGATAATTATCTCTAAGTGTAGCCGGTAACTGCCCCTCTCCCACTAAAAGAAGAATTGCTTTACAGCGGATTATCTGGGCAACGCTGGTATCTCCCCGTTCGAATGTTATTACATTATACTGATATAAAATTAACTGTTCAGAATCTGTTTCTACTTGTTAGGACTTGTATAATCGCCTCACTTGTAAGTATCTATGGCACTTCTACCACGGTAAAAATAATTTCTTTACGGCGGATTATGAGCGTAACGGCGGCATCTTCTCTTTCAAACTATAGTTCAACCTCTTGTCATTTATTAATGTATTTACAATGATGAAGATCTTAAGACCTCTTGTCCATTTACTATATTATTATAACCTTATATGTTTAAACGAACCCCAATAAAACCATTGAATCAACGTTGCTTGCATTCCCATACTTCGTTCCGCACAATTTCACACTGACTTACATCTAATTTCCTTCAATGTATCCCGTAGCTTTCCTTTCTATATTCACTGAGTCAAGGCTACACGGAATATTGGCCTAAAACTGCTCAGCTGTTATTACTTCCTGGGTTAGGTCGGGAGCTATTTACGAGGAGTCCTCGAGTGTATTAGGAAGATTGTCGAAAATCCTTGCTAAAGTATTGCGGAAAGCATTGTGTTCTGGAAAAAGTGTTTTAGGGAATTTGTATTCGTGTGAATGGGATAGTGAATCAAACATTTAATAATGGTGCAACCCAAACCCATTCTATTGCTGGAATGTTGTTTGTCAATGAGATTTAGTCCAGAGTAACTAAAAGGTGGTAGAACTATATTTCACCCGGGTGGGTACCTCTGCCACCTCCGTAATCCGTTATAAGACATTTTTTGGGTTAAGGTTGGAGGGGTGCGTTTTCAGATTTCAATATATATATATATATATATTATAATGAGTATATGTGTATATCACAACTACAAGGTAGTGCAAGAATTTTTTTATTAATATTAAGTTAAATCAGTATAAAGACGTCTGTTTTAACAGGTAACTACATTCCATGAACTTCGTCTAACTTTGGCAGATGAGCTACCATTATTAAGTAACAGTAAGTGTATTACTATTGACTATTATTATAATATATATATATATACATATTCAGCAGAGTTAGTTATTTATTTTGGAAAAAAGACAAAAAAAGTATGCAATTACAAACTAGAGGTACAGATATAGATCTTGTCCTGTCACGCCTTTATTTCGTAAGTTTTTTTTGGGAAAAACATTCACTCAATATGTACACACTTACAGGCTATAAGTACAGATACAGATTTTTGCTTGTCACGTTTTTGAGATCCGCGGTTTGAATTCTAGATATACCTATTTTTTAATTTTCATTTTGAGGATGATGAAAAAATGGCAAGATATTAATAACCATTACTTAGCGTTGAGTTCGTCTTTTGTACCGCAGTGTATTTTGGCTAAAATAAATAAAAAAATCTTCTTCATAATGACATTCTGATGCAGCTATCTCTACAGACGACTTGTTCGTAATCCGTATAATGACGGCCGAGAAATATGAATAGCAGTCTAAATTTCTCATAACGCAATGTCTGCATATATTTACGAAGGTAATCTGTCGCCAAGGCTGCACGCATTGCTTCAAGGACGCCGCTTCCAGCGGCGTGAAGCAATTTTGTCGAGATGTTCTCAAGCCATTATTCTCCACCCGTTTCCCTTTCATTCGTCTTGCGATGGCGGAAATTGTTGCGATTGTGTGTTGAATTGTGCGCTAATATTACAAGGTTAAGCATGTTAAGACCCGGTACTTGTGTAGTTTATAATCGATAGCTATAGTTGAGCAACGTGGTCGTAGTCGCAGATTGGATGGGTAACCACTGGAGACAAAAACTTCGGAAGGCGCGATAACCAGTCGTCCCTTGTAGTTATTGATAGATGGCAGTCGGAAATCTGACAGTGCCATTATGGGTGGGTTTAAAACAACTGTCAGCCAGTTTCAAAACCAAACTTTTTTCTCATCCAAAACGTATTGAAAAAACGTAGCGTAATAATTTTAACGAAAAAGCTACCTTTAGTGATGCTTTTTTTTAATTTGAATGAATTACAATTTAATATTAAGTCCAATACAAAATTTTATCATCTATTTTTCCTCCCTTAGGAATATTATTTTCTCTCCGAATATAAATAGACCTAAACAAAAAGGATACCCTTCTAAATATAAAAAAAAAGATTTTTAAAATACTATATTAATTGAGGAAAGTTATACTACAAGATTTTAAGGAATATTTGACAATGTTATTAACAATATCAATAAATAATTTATTATTAACAATAATAAACAGACAAGATCACTCACTCGAAGATCTAACCCGGAACATGATCCAGTAGAATGTCCGTATATTTTCACCCAGTCGTTAATAATTAAATGACCAGAAATAAAAGGATAGATGACAGTCATAAAGCAACGATGACGCCTTTACAGCGTCATAAACAATTCCCAAACAAACTTCCGGCATTGCTAACGCCCGTCCCTCCAAGCAACAATAAATCCAAATAGCCTTCACAGGCCGATATTCCCGAACCTTGACTCCGCCATGAATCTTATACGAAATTTGGAGGCCATGGGAAACGGGATAAAATGCACGGTAATAGGCAAATTGTGCGAGAGTTATTAATGGGATAAGGTTCAGGGCGAAACGAACCTTAACGCTCAAGCAAGTTACATTTTGTATAACACGCGGGCACACTCCTGTATATGACTGGTCGTTATTTCTACTCTTGTCTAATGGCTGTATCGAATTTGTTACATGTATGGTGGAATTACGTCGAAAATGTAATTACGATTATTTTACAGATAAAATACTGCTTTCTGTACGTCATAAAATCATTATTGTATTTTTTTAAATATCTATTATTATCGATTTCACGAAGGTTTGTTCTCGCCGTAATCGCAATTATAATCTTTCAACCCCTATTTTATAACCTTAGGGGTGGAATTTACAAAATTCCTTTCCTAATGCTCACTTACGCTATATGAAGAACCTATAATCCTGATTTGCATATAATCAGGATTATAGGTTCAGCGCTTACAGTCGTGCGTTGATCTGTCAGTCTTTCTCTTTTATATATATACTGGCGACCCCGCCCAGCTTCGCTCGGGTAATAGAGTTTATATTTACTTACATTATTTTTCTTTCATACATGTATCCAGGCATTACATAGTTGCAAAAAGTAACAGTTTAAAACGTCTATTTAACAGATAGACGCGACGGGGGACTTTGTTTATAATACTTAGAGATAGATTCCCAGAGCTTGACTTCGCCATGAATCTTATAGGAAATTTGGAGGCCATAGGAAACGGGATAAAATGCACGATAATAGGCAAATTGAGCGAAAGTTGTAAATGGGAGAAAAGTTCAGGGCGAAAGGAACCTTGAGACAAGTTACAATGTAAGGGCAAATGCGTGAAAATATGACAGGTCATAATTTCTGATGCCGTGTCAAATGGCTGCATCGAATTTGTTACATTTTTGATAACAATACGATTTATATTTTATATCGCTCTTATAGCAATATATTGGGAGTTTAGCCACGACTACGAGCCACGCAAGTGATTCGAAATAACGGAAACAAGAACCGTCTATTGATCGAATATTTAAAGAAAAAGTAATTTATTTTATTACAAGAATGTCCCATGAACATATCTAACGCTATAAGCATTACTTTGTACCTTTATAAATGAAAACTTAAAATCATAAAGGTGACAAGAGGACTGTTTCATATCTCGCACAGAGAATTGCGATCGCTATTTAACCCGGGAATGACCAATCTTGGCACTCTGAAGCATGGGCACGGACTCTCTATAGATTGTATATGTTAGGCGTTTATTATATTTAGATTTAAGGTATTCATTAATGTAATTCTCTACTTTCTAGTAACTACAATTATAGGATTAGTTAATATTTTATATAAGTCTACACATGCATAAATAAATTAATGTTTTTATTATCCTTCTTTTCATGTAATAGATTCCAATTATATTATATTTAGTTACATTAAATTGAGCTGTTTTAAAACAAAGAGTCTTAATTCAATCTTTGATAGCCAAAAATTGCTAAGAAAATTGGGGAACCTTGTCTCGGAGCAACTTAGTAGCAAACACATTAAAACCAAGGTTAACTATGGGGTCTTACAGATAAATAGGTCATTATGTGGATACTCTTAGCTTCCTGAACCCATCGCATCAGCAATTATCCTTGACGGTGAGGCCACCAGGCATCCCGAAGGGATTTTGTTCCCAATTGCACCGAAACAGGAAAAGATTGAAGAAACAAATGTGGCACTTACGATACTGATTGTAAATTTATAGATTTTATTTATTTATTTATTCTTTTCTATACCAAATACAAAAAATGTGGCACAAAAGGCGGTAAAAAACTTAATGCTGTTATGTAACTTTTTATTTATAGTAAAATATAATTTTGCTGTATTTATAATTTTAATTGTATAACTTGTTGCTGTCTGCGCCTTCGTTCATATTGGCTTTGATTTTTAAGTGTTTCCAAATTTGACATTGTCATTTTTTATGTACCGTTTGATATGAAACGAAATTAAATGTTAGGTGAAGTTTATTTGAATATAAAAACTGTACTGGAATCAGTTAAGCTTTTTCTGAAATTATTGCGCACAAATGCACGGACAAACAAACAAAAATCTAACATCTAATGTTAATAGTTATTCTTGGATTGTCATAGAGTTAAGAATAATGAAATTTACTTTCAAGCTGTACGCATCTAGCTTCAGAGTGAACTTCTTTTTTTTATTTCATTAAGAGGAATTAAATTTACTCTCAAGCTGTACGCATCCAGCTTGAGTGTGAATTTAACTCTTCGTAGCAAATTTGAAGTTTTAGTTATGTGTTACAAGTCAGGGCGTACCCAAACAGGAAGTTGTAACTATCTCTCATCGTCGATCAGATGAACGCGCCGCCCGCCCTTGAGTCCCGCGAGGCATGTGAACAAATGTGTGTTCGCGGCAGATAACATTTGTGTACGTTTTTGATTTAGTGTTATGTGTGTTGCGGGTGTTTTTTCTTCTTAGATAAGAAGTTTAAAGAGTAACAAAAATATATCTCATCAAAAATTAATATAAAAAAAAAAACAAAATAAATACCAACCTCTATTAATCTCTATAAAAATATTAAGCTTTGGTATATCGTATCAATCTAATTCACTTAAATCTGTCTAAAAAATGCCTAAAACTTTTTGTACGAAATAAATAAATCGGAATGAATGTCGTTGACATCCGTGCTGAAAAAATAAAGACGTGTTTCATTACCGACTATAAACCATTATGCGCAAATCGGCAAGCGAGATTATTTTATAATGACCAAAGTTGAAATGAGAAAAGACGTAAATTGATATACAACTAAAGTGAGGCAAAATAATGCATTTACTGAATCTATACAGGGTAGGAGGTTCACTATAGATTGTACAAAGGGGCTTGGCTAACCCAAGAGATTAGCGTTAATGTGTCACTACCTTCCAATTTATATAATCTACCAGTTTTTCCCTGCAGTTTTACTCGCACAGAAGTCGATATTTCTCACAATCCCTGTTTGCCCCTGTGATCCACCACATTACTCTGAAGGAATTGGGTAGTTTGATTTAGCTAAAATTACTATATTAAAGATAACAATAAAAATAGAAACCTAACACATATTGCGCAGAACAATTACAATGCAAAAAAACAACAATAACGACAAGATATATTTCCTTTTTTTATGCGGTGTACATTTCCAAATTTTATTTCTTGGCGCTCAATGACGCTAAATATAGAACTTATCTACAAAATCTCAGGATATTAGGGCGGTTTCATGCATGCATTTACCTCAGTCCTTCACGCACCTTACTCTTTTATATAAACAGATTAAAAGTTAATTTATGAAAGTTATTTACTGCCCGTCGTAATCCTTTTTCCATTTAGTAAAACAAATCGGAACGTACATGGAAATATTGGAATGTACTCCGAATAAGCCTCCATGTAATCTGTGATTTGATATATGGTCCATATGTTGCGACAAATGTCTGTAGCAGAGTCGATAAGTTGGCGGAATGGTAATGTGATACATTTGTACTTGGATATGATGTATGATGTGATTTTATTTACACTGTGGTAGGTACGGAGACAAGCTTTTATTTATGAAAAATGTAAGCTCTTTCATAAAAAATATGTGTTAATACAAGCACAAAAAAACTGTATTTACAAAATAATTTTAACTGTTACAAGCAATACTGCTTGTACTATTTCAACTAACAATACAGTGCATAATCCTTATATACAAGCATCCTTAGTGACATGATTCGCCGAGCGTGCTTTTTGAAAGAATTGCATGCACGAGAGGAGTGTTTTGAAATATTTGCATGCACAAGAGGACTGTTTTGAAACAATTGCATGCGCGAGAGGTGCATATATATACACATATACACAACACAACAAAAACAATTTCGTGCAGTCGCAGTGAACAATAGCGCGTGCAAAAGACACGTTTCAAAACTATTGCGGGCACGAGAGGAGCAGTTTCAAATAATTGACTCTTCAATAGACATTTTGAAGCACGTGCACGTAAATCCGATGTAAAAATAATGCATTTGTTTGCACTAAAAAATATTCGAAGCCGCCACCTCGAAATAATTGATATTAAGTTAAAATTTGAAAATATATTATATATATCTGATTTTCCAACATTATATTCACCAAATTTGAAACAATGCATTTCAACGCCAATCAAACCGAAGTTTTTACATCACACAACGTTGTACCGCGCCAGTCGACCCGAGTTTAATATCGGTACGACGGTAGTGTGCAGTGGGTATAGTGCAGCTAGGTAGGAAATTACAAATAAAAAATAAAGAAATATATACTTTTATAACATTTTATTCACAACATGTGTGACAAAACCTTCTAACGCCGATCAAACAACATTTCATCACATGACTCAATGGTGCACCGCAATGATCGGAGCGTGTTTAACTACTGGTACGACGGGCGCGTGCAGTAAGGGCGCGGCGTGCACGACAGGTGTGTGCACGAGAGGCGCGTGATGCACGACTGCTGCGTGCGAGACCGCCGCTACTGGGTGCACGACCGGGTGCACGACGGGGTGGGCTACGGGCAGGATGGGGGCGATCACTCCGCCGTACGCTACGGCGACGAGGGCTAGGAATACTGCCTGAAAATCGATAAAATAAAATAAAATTTAATGTTATACCATTGAGTTACCATTATCACCACATTCGACAGATAATAGAATTATAGAGCTACCGGAGAGAAACCACCGCATATATTATATATTTCTGTGTCTATAAAACAGTCAGTAATATGTGCAAACTAAGAATCGTAACACAATATTGAAGTAAATAAATATATTCGCATTTTAATCTAAAACTGTTTTAACGATGGTTAAATATTTGTACTATATGATTTGAGCTAATATCACAGTGAAACTATACATTTTACTGTGTACCGGGTATTTACAATTATTTTTGATAGTCGATATTTAGAAGCAGTTGCATGGCTCGTGGTCACGGTTAAACTGGGATGCCGAAGTAAAACATAATATAAAATATTTGTACTAGATAAGACCGAAAATAATTAATAGTTGTAAAATGCTAACAACATTATTAGTATCAAAATACGAAAAGTAGTATAAACTAAGCAAACGCCTTTAAAATAAATTGTAGCTATATTGGGAACAACATTTTGAAATAAAATAGTTGACTGAAATATTGATGTTCCTGTGGTAATCTTTTCATTAAAACTTCGTTCATGATACTTATTAATAGAATATTGTGCCTTAAGTACCTTCATTCTTTTTTAAATTTTAGGAAAAAGGTTCGTTTGTTACTCTTATAATGAAGAAATTAAGTAAAAATGCTTAAAGTGTCGTTGCCAAAAAACCTGATTTAAATAAAAACCTTCGACAAATATTCTGTATTATTCAAATATTCATTTTTATTCTCCACCTCCACTAACCTTGAAAGTTATCACAAAAAATACAAAAGTTAAAATCGACTTTCATTAATAATGTTATGTAAGAACTAAGTTTGGGGTATTTATTTTTGTTTATTTTGGAAAAGCAACAATCAAGCGCTCCAGTCACCTAATGTTTAATTGTCTCTGTAGACCATGGACATCTACGCCCAACCTCACACAGCACCAGAGAGAGAGAGAGAGAGAGAAATACCTGTCTAACGTCGTGCATAGATCCTTTGTTACTCCTAAGGACTGAGACACCTTACAGTTAGTAAATGTAATCGGCTACCACGCCACTCCAACCGAAACACAATGCGTAACGGCGGATTATGAGGATGGCGGTGGTACCTGCCGGTCGAACTATAGTTCTAACATGTGTACATATTTTTTTTATGAAATAAAAATCATTAACTTGACATTGGTCTAATGTCCCCTTGTCCAAATTAATTACGTCTCTTCGAAGTAATCCAATTATAGACCCAAGAATAAATTGACAAAAAATGGCTCTAATTAGGAGTTTAGGAAAATTGAAATATTGTGTGCTCTCCTTTGAATATTTTGTTTTATAATTAACTTACTTAAATTAATTATCTTTTTATTGTTATTGATGTATTAAACTGTGAGAATTTTACGCTTGTTCCGTAAACACGATATGTCCTTATAAAATATTCCATATAAAGCGTATAAAAATGTATTTTATAGGATCACCTTCCTTCAAATTATGTATAATATTTTTTTATGTGGGAAGAGTAGCAAACGAGCATGCAAACCATCTGATAGTAAGTAGTCGCAGCCTATAGATAACCATAGACAATCGCAAACACGATTGAAATCTGAGCTCAAACGCAGATGCGTTCCTACTCTTGAGGACTAAGATGGTCGCCTCCAACAATGTGTATCCGGCAACCACACCTCCCCAACCGAAACACAATACAAGAAGAACATGTTGCTTTACGGCGTGTTATGAGGGTGACGGTCGTACCGCCCCGGGCGAGCTCTAACTGCTCTACCACCTTGTCAATGTGTGTATACATACATATGCATTTAGTAAAAAGCGGTTCTTTTAATATTACAAACAGATGCTCTATTTTTTTTATATAGATAAATATAACCAAAGACGATTTTATATCCAAAATAGAACACGAGCGAGTTATGTACAATGTTTTTACCATCGTCGAGGGGATGTAATAAATCATTGCAGTACAATGTGGATTGCTTAATATTCCGTCGTTCAAATACACTAACCCCGACCTGTTGCAGCAAGTCGGAGCCACTAAATCACTTGCTGCAGTTACAAGTGATTTACAACCCCTGAATACGTTTAAATGTAATGTTTCCTGTATACATACAAGGATATTATTGTGTTCAAAATAACGTAAACCTGCAATAGGTTTATATTAAAGAAATTTACCTAAATGTAATATTTATATTTGCAACATGATAGAACATAATCGATTTAACCAGGGAGGTACCATCGCCACATAATTTCTAGCGTGAAGCTTGATCGTGTTTTGGTAGAAAGGTATGGTTGCCCTCTCACTTACAAATGAGGCAGTTATGTTAGTCCTCAGAAGTAGCAAATCGTCGTTTATCGACTTTAAATGGAACTCTTGTTCTTAATGCAGTTGGTAACAGATATCCATAGGCGGCAGGGACCACTTACCATCAGGTAATAATTTATTTCAAAATCAGAAATATCTTTACATATTTACACCACCTAACCCGTAGATGCGGTTGCCAATATTTCTTTTCCGAAATATAGGTAGTATTTTTAAATAAGCTAGAAATATATGATATACTTAAAAATATAGTATGTCATGGAAAGTTCTGCAATAAGACAGATGCATTCAGAATTCAGTTACGCGCTCTGATATTCAACTTAATGTAAAGACGTGTTCACTAATTTACGAATAATATGATAGTTTTGTTATAGATTTCTGTATCTAAAATATAGTATTTTATCGTAATATGTATTTTGTAGCAGTATATAGTACGCATAACTGAAATTATGGTACAATAATATATACTGTATATGGTATATAGGTGATATTATAGTACGGTACGGTAGTACCTTACCCATCGATCAAGTGGTCTTGGGTTCAATCAACGGTACGGCATTAATCAAAAATAATGAATTTAAATTTTGTCGGAGGTCTTCATTGTGTAGGCTCCCATCTTTGCATATTATGTTTTTAAGATAGAGCACAAATGAGGGAACAATACAATTTTACTTCATACCAATTTTTTGTCTGAAGTCCATTGCTACTCTTGTAGACTAGGATTGAAACGTTATCTGTTAGCAGGGCTTTTTTGCGGGAGCACAAGGGGTCAGTCGGTGCCACCAAAGGAAATTAATTTAAAAAACTCGATAGTTTGTCATAAAACTAAAAAAAAATAACAAAATTCTTGGTAACTTTTACAAAAAAAAAATAGGTCAAAATTACCCAAATACAAAAATTACGGAACTACAATTTTTGATAATTAACCTGCCCTCAAAAAAGAAGGGACAAAAAAGCCTGACTGACCGGATGTATTTACACATCCGGCAAACACATATAAACCGAAATACAGATGTGTTCATGACACTTATTCTAAAAGACAATTACTAAAATAAATTAAGTGTTGACCGATAGTTATTTCAATTAACATAAGGTACGGCTAACAAACTCATAATTTGCTTCCGCTTTAAATTTGATACTCAATCTTACTTCAGTCGGAAGGTATCTCAACATCTCAATTACTTATTAACTGTTTCGGATAACGGATAAGATGGAGCGCAACTGAAACTTTCTCGAAGTTCTGAACTACTGAACCCGTTAACGGGATATCGGGTTCATCTGCACTCACCGCGCGTAACAGATTCAACTTTACGGCAATAAACTATACCTACATAATAGATCGGTTTATATTTGAAAACAACCTTCATTATTCAATTAGTGGAGTAATAGAAACTGTCCTGTATACCCGTTTCACTTCTCATATACGCAAAAATATAATTCTACTTCTAAAGATTGAGAAAATTACGTCATATGTAAGCTGTTAAATACACGGCTGAAATAAAAGAATTGGTTCTAGTTATAGCTAAGTATTACAATGGTAGGTACCTTTTCAACCGAGTTGTATTAAAGCACCTTGTATCACTTGGAAGAGTTGTGAAGCATTATTTTGTATAACGACCACAGTAAAAAATAGTGTTAAAGTTACTGACTTGTTATTTATTAATGTATATTAATATACATACTAAACAAACATTTCATTAATAAAATGTAATACGCTTATGTAGCTTTAAATTAACTAAGCGGCTGAAGATACTCACCGGTCGTTATACATAATACGGCAGCTCCATGTAACGGTGTACAGCGTAAGTGGGCACACAAATTATACAGGATACAACATGTGCTACAAAGATTAATTAGAACTAGCCGCGCCCGCGACTTTGTGCGTGTTCTTAAATAAAAGTAGCTTTAGTTAGTCTTTATAACATCAGCTATCTGTTATTGAACATCCGTCAAAACTGATTTAGGTTTGTTGAGTCTTAAACGCTTTTTATGCGGGACTCTGAAATTTATGTTTTTTTTTTTTATTTTTATACGCTTTATTATATATAAATCATAAACTTTTTTCTATAGTAGCCTAATTTACTCCTCATAATATCAGCTATAAAACGGATAGACAAACATTATTTTTATTTTATTTTTAAATATAGTTTTTATTTTATATTAAGTGTGTTGTAAAAAGGTTGTCTCTTGATATCAGAAATAAACACCTCAATTTTATTTACATGTATGTATACATATAGTCCTGAGGACTTTAAGTTGACGGACTAGTCGCACTGTCAGTTTCCACATCTCGGCTCCGTACGACTTTTGTCTCCAGACAGAAAATCTGCCGCAAGCCCGACAACCGTTGGCGTAGACGGAAGCGTAGTATAGCACGCTATCCAGCCAGGTGGAGTGACGATATACGAAAAGGGGCTGGAAGCGTCTGGAAAAGGAAAGCTGAAGATCGAGC
>DWON01003028.1:0-18988 GCA_018251015.1 Phocides pigmalion okeechobee
ACCATAGTTAAGCCGGGGTGCAACCCCGAGTTCAGGCCCGGGCAAAGAGGGTATACCTCGAGGCCCGTATTCCCCCGGCCATAGAGGCTGGGACGTCCTTTGATGACGATGATGATGATGATATACCTATGAAAACAGATTTTTTGAAATCTCTATGGAACACAATGAGCCCTTAACTGCAGGTGGCTAAAATATTCGTTTGCTTCTCCACTAAAATTAAAAATAATAGTTAAAAAAAAACTAAAAAAACGCTTTTATAAAAAACTCCAACTATAAAAGTATAAATAAGAAAAAATATGTAACAAACGCGTGGGGTGATTTTTCAGTGATCTATTGACACCATGCAAAAAAGAGAAAAAAAATTGTACAGTGCAATGTATTTTTTTCTTATTTACACATTTTCAGTTGGATTTTTTATAAAAGCGTGTTTTTTTAGTTTTAATTATTTTTTATTTTTCATTTTTGTCATATTATTGCATTGTCATCCGTCTTTGATACGTACGCAGTTTCAAATTAATCAGACATCTGGAAATTGGTGAAATCATGCTCAAAGAATCCGTTACATACATAGATACAGCCCAAGCTATTAAAGTGTGTTAAAAAGGCAACAAAAATCTGTATAAAGGTACTAAAAGTAGACAAAGGTGCACTCACAGCGTACGAGTACAATTGCATTATTAACGCGTAAGAGCATATTGGCACAGCGTTTTTTGCACTCAGTTCACATGACAATCAAGTTGGCGCACTGCATTTACTCTATTTACTCGGTTCGATCGCTAGCTGTTTTTGCTGCATACTCTTATCTGAGATTGGTACTTTACGGTAATTTTTACACGTCTACTTCGCATTTTATTTTGTAATGCCTGTAAATTACTTAATAATACCCTGTTTATTGAGTTACATAGTAACCGTTTTTTTGCTAAGTCAACTATTTACTATGCAGTGAGTTTTATCTGATATTTGTGACATAATAAGGTATTAAACGAGGCTTAAATTAAATTAAATGGTTAAAAAAACTGTACCAACTATAATATGTAATGACATCTTTATTTAACGATTTTTTTAATCATCTTCTCTCCTGGAAAATCCTATACCTTTGTACAAGTATAAACTCAAAAATGGTTCAATAATCTATTAAAGACGAACAATGATTAAAAGAAGGGTGTTCAAACTTTTTATATTACAAATGAGTAAATAGACTACCTTGGGAATAACTTATACACGGCCGACGTATTATAGCTAGACAGAGGTATGACGACCATAAAATTGATTAACATAAAAATTTCCGAACACATATTTAAATAATTCTACACTCAAGCACGGAACAAATACTCGCGCTCACACAAATGTCTCTCATGATTAGGAATCGAAACCTATGGCTTAGAAGTCACAATCTCTAAACAGTATTCCAAAGGGCCAAACTAAAACTATACCAAAAATTATGCACCTTTGAAATAGCAATAATCACAGTCAGACTATTCTTTCTGTGAAATTGTATATATGAAATACGTAAAACAGTAATTCTCAAAATGGGCGGTAACGATCCTTTGGGCGCTGGAGGTTTTAAGGAGGGCGGTAAAAGGTCTAGAGGGAATCGGAGGCTATCAAATGATTTAGGGAGGGATTAAACATCTAAATCGTGATATTTTACCATATTTTGAAAATGTTTTGAGTAACTAAGACTTAAAAATGTTATAAACACTTACACACAAACTTACATTATTAATAATATTATAAATGCGAATATATGCATTTATAATATTATTAATAATGTAAGTTTTAACTCAAGAAAAAAATAAGACTCAAAACACTAGGTATATTTAAAATAAAGTAATTTCGTAGAGCGCTAGTTTTATTCATTACATGAAACTTGCAAACAATCATGTAGCCCACCTAACGGTAAGTAGTCACTGTTGCCCATGAACGTCAGAAACCAATTTCGTGAAGAGGAGTCCTACTTAAAGTTAATCTCAGATGCGTAGCTACTTCTGAGGAATAAAAAGTATAAGAAGACTTGTAAGTGAGCCGGCTACCACCTTTCTACCGAAACACAAGTAAGCTTCACGCTTGAAATAAATATGGCGGTGGTACCTCCCCGGCCTTACCGTATAGGTCCACACCACTTTTAATTGCAAATAATCGACTCTCAAATAGGCAGTAGAATTAGTATAAGATCTTATGATGTAGACATTTTACTATGTACCAGGTATTCACGATTAACGATTTTTGATTTTTGATTACCGGTACCGAACCAGTTGCTTTGATCGTGGTCATGACGAAACTTATATTTTATGACGTAGAATTATATTCATTGGTGGGGGATCATATACTGAACGTTTTTTATAGATTGGAAAACGCGCACTGTTAGATAAATTGGTAGGGGCGCCAAATACGGATTGCATTTTAAGAATTCACCATTTGCCCTATCGCCGTTGTGAACTCAAAATGCATGATATTGAAAATAATTATTTCCGTGTCACATTTCTGTAGTCTTTTGTATTTATTTTTGGTGAACAAACTATAAGTGTGTAGTGTAAATGATCAGCATATTTTGTGATTTGTGTCGTGTTTACAAATAGGATTCACGGTATGTGGAAGTTGGTGATTTTTGGTGAGTTATTACTTTTAATATGGTGAAAAGGCGGGAGTATGATTTTTACATTCTATGTAGGTAGGTAGGTAGGTAGGTATATTAAATGTTTAGTCGATCTGGTAGTTACATTTTCAACTAATAAACCGCCTTTAAAGAAATTGCATCTTCTGTTTTACCACCCTTGGATATTTTTGATTACAAACTTTATTCGGCATTTTATTAATCTGAGTTATCACACTGTTCAAACCGAAACACAATAGATACTGCTGATTTTAACAGAAATGGATGTCCAATGGTGTCGCTACAAACGAACCTTAGGTTTTACTAAATTACATCGCGCTCACATATCCCAGGTTCAATAACTCCAATTTTTTGAGTCTGAAATGCTTTTTTATGTCCAACTGCTGTGCATAGGACTACTGAGAAAAACGTAGAGTATTCAAACTTGCACCACAAACTTCAATGCGAATAGGTAGGAATACGAGTCAGTGTTTCACTAATCTTTCGAATGTGTTCAAATAATTCAAGAGGCCTTTGACAAGTTTTAACGACTGTTATTTATCGAAAGCAACCATTGCCGGCTACGTAGCTTGCATTCTAAAGCACGGAAACTTGCGAAATTTAGGCGCTGACGCCCACGTGTCCCGACTGCGCTCTACTTTTTTAATAATGTGGAACTTTAACGATACACACAAGACATGGATATATGCGCATTTTATTATATGTTATTAAACTGTAACTACGACTCAACAAGGATCATAAACCTAAAGTAAGTGTCGCTGGCGCTAACGTGTTGCCATCCGGCACTAGACATGCGCGTCAAGTTCCAACTGAGCTTGTAACATGCAAATTGTATGTAAGTAGCTTGCACATCCCTGCCAAACATTGTTTGGATACAAACGTGACGGCGAAACTAAAGCATACTATAGACTACACGAAATAAATAAACTACATTTTATACAAATAAAATCGGAGTGTCTGTTTGTAATATTAAAGTAAACACTTTTCAGTAAATGCATATGGTACATATCCCAAAACAACATTTTTACCATTTTTGTTCGTATGTCTGTTTTTTCCGGCTAATCTCTGGAACGGCTGGACCGATTTTGACGGCACTTTCACTGGCAGATAGCTGATGTACTAAGTAACTTAGCCTACTTTTATTTTAGAATTATATACTATATATAATACGCGGATAAAATCGTATGGACAGCATGTTGTTAATAATTTTCTACAGGTCCGGACCATTTTTATAGACGAGGTTGTCTACGAAGACGGGCTTTATATATTATTCATTTACAAAATCGGTCCAGCCATTTAAGAGTTCAGTGTCATAAATACGCACAAAATAATTGTATATATAAAGATAGTCTAACTTAATAACATATGTTATTAAAATATATAATAGACATGAGACATCGCGAGCTTAAATCAGAATATGGAAAGTATGCTGTCCTCCTAACCGTAATTGAGTGTTCGCTGCGAGCTGCAAGTCAGCTGTGGCAAATAGCATTAACATGACACCATATAAGCATCTAGAGTATAAGGACATAATCCGTTTATAGTCTGCAAAACGTCCTAATTTAGATTTGCGTCATTATCAATGTTTAAGTAAAGTGATATAAAATTAAATAAAACACTGATAAATTTCGAATAACTGATAACAAATTCCAAGAACTGAGTCACCCGACTGATGTATCGACAAAATAAGAAGGCAGTTAATTACTCCTAAATTCTTTTATTCAGTGTCAGTTTCCAACAACATCATGTTAAAACTAAAATTAGTTTTGTTACTTGACTATCCTTCATAATATTTACTGAACTCGACAATGTTATTTTTAAACTTAAATAGTCAACGATTTTTTTAGTTATTAGAACAGGAAATGAGTGTGTATTCCACCCGATGTTTACTTGTCTATGAACCACAAAAACATCCACGCCCTAACTTAAACAGGGTTAAAGTCCCATCGGTAACCAGGTGACGTCTTAAATGCTATTCTTGTTCCCGAGTAATATTGCCGCCTCGCTTATAAATGTAAACTGGCAGCATAATGTCTCCAACCGATTGTCTCCCTGTGGAGCTATAGTTGGCAACTTAAATAAAATGGCGGTGATAACCACTCCCGTGGAACTATTATAGCACAATATATAAAGATACATTGAAATATATCATACTTTTCAGCATTCGGCTTTGTAAAGTGATTTTCCATCTTTCAACTGACACATTAACTTAACTGGGAAAAGCTTTTGCGCTTTCAATATTTTTATTTCCGCTGAATGTACGAGATTGCAGTGTTCGAAGCACTAACTTATACGATATAAAATCAAATTTATAACGGGACAAATCATGTGGATGTCACAGACAAATTCTTTCGCTAAACCCAATATTCTATGCAAGTTGTCTCGCTCCGTTGACAAGGAGAAAATAACAAAATGTTATATATTTATGATTGTACTCCACCATGATGGCTCACGATTTGATTCGCGTTCCAATATCCTACAGGAACATCGCTGTTTTGAAATACTTAAGATATTGGACGTATATAAGCAGGGGGGATGGGGAACCGGACTCCTATCCTAGCAACGGAAAACAAATCTCAGATTATTTACAATTTATATCCGTCACTTGTTAGTATATAATTTAGTATTTGTCATTATTAGAAATTACGCATTTTTTTTAATTAGTCTACCTAAAAAGCGACGGGGCAACTGATGGTAAGCAATCACTGTCGCCGATGGACATTTGCAACACCATAGGAATAGCCAATGCATCGCCGACTTTGATGAAGAGCTCTCCTTTCACCCATATTTAAGAACCCCATGTCATTGAGTTTAGGGAATACTTCATCTCCACATCTTACATTGGTGCGTTGAAGAAAAATTGACGTATACACCAGTCAACCAGATCCTCAGAACACTCAACACATTGTAAAGCCGTAAAATACGCAGGGAGCCTCGTCGTAATCTAATCCTCATTAGATGATGCATTTAGAACTTTGTATTTTCTTAGTGAAGTTCAGAAGAAAAACTGGTTTCATATAAATGAAGGATAATCTCATATAAATTTGACATGATCTACTGATCAGATCCATGACAATAAGCGAACCATTTTTATGTACGAAGAGCAAAAAAACACATGCAAGTAACCTGATAGACCTATGCAGCCTGTGGATCCATGTACAACCACAAACAGAACGTTTGCGGTTGTATATGAGGATTATGATGTATGTATATGTATATGATGTTTGTGGATGTATATTTTCCTATATAAGAAAATTCAGATGTTTTTCTGCTTCTAAAGACTAAAATGTATGTGTAGGCGTCAACCACACAGTACGCTTAATAAGCAAACCTACTAATGATACTTAAGCAAACCTTATGGTGAAGTAAAGAATTGATGTAACACCCACGTAGCAACCATCACACCTAAAGTAGTTCGGTTCTTACCTAAGACTATCCACTTTCCATTTGCATACAGCGATATATCACACTTTCGCTATCATATCGCCTGAGATCAAAGAAATAAACAAATTTAACTAATATAATCACTTTTGTTAATGGGTTAGGCTTGTCAGAAAAGATATATATTTCACTGTATTGAAAAAGATCGTTTCTAAAGGCGTAACTTATTTGATTTTGAAAATAAACTTCAATTTAAATCAAACACATTTCTATTAACATAAGAACGAATCATTAAGAACATAAATGTTATCTTTAAACTAAATGCTGGTACAATCATGATAGCACCCGTATAGTCAAGTCTCTAGTTATCTTTGATTTATGTATCCTTGATAATGATGATGGTAGTCTATTGAAACAATTGTACGTTTTTTAATATATTTAATACGTAAGTTCTGTCCACTTGATAGAGTTTACTATTATCTATGGATATCTTTAATCAATTCTATTTTAGGACAGTAGCTCCAACTGAAGTCGATCATAGATGCATTGCTACTCCTGAGAATTAAGATAATCGCATCGGACATTTAAGTAAGCCAACCGCACATCTCCACCAAAATACGCAAGATTTGATTCATGCTGTAAACGGGTATGGCAGTGGTACCTTTCACGTCGAAAGATATAGACTATGCTACCTCGCAAACCACTTGATTTATTATTTTATTTTTAATTAACACGAGATAAGATGAAACAAATAAATTTACGAAATTAAATGCTCCCATATTTTTTAAAACATGCCGCATTGTAAAACGCAAAAGTTAACCTATTTAACGTACCATTATTCACTTTGATAGACGCTGTTGACTGTGATTTACACGCATCTGTGCCGATATACGAGTATAAGTTTGACGCGATACATACATAATTTATGAAGTGCTATCTCTAATATATTCATGTAGGCTTGCATTTATGAGAAAATTATGTTAATCGATTTAAAAGAATTTCCATATATGTATATATCGTGCATATATATACATTATATATATATATATGATTTTTTTTTACTGACTTCGTGTATTGTTTTGATTTTTTTCACCTCAATTTTTTTTTCTAAGTATAGATTTGGATATTATCTCTACTAACTTTAACTTTTTCACTGCTTGTTCTACACGAATACCTTAATAAAACTTTTCTTCAGAATTCATTTCGAAAATTTCTAATGCGTTTATATCAATGGCTGAGATTATTTACATTGAGCGACGCCCGAAATATAATCTCTATAATATTGCCTACATTTGAAAGACAACATAGTTTGGAGTACGCGCGTAAAAACTTCAAACAAATAGTACCACGTTTGATCGACGCTCCGGTGACAAGACGGCTGGTTCATATATCACGCAGAAAAGTGCGATTATTGTTCAACACAGGAATATAGCTAGAGTTCTTGAAACCATGCCACATGGGCACGGACTCACTTTAGATTGTTCAGATTAGGCTTTTATTATAATTCGTTTTCATTGGTACATAGTTAAGATAATTAACATTATAAAACAAACCTACAATATAAAAAAATAACTCTAGGGTACACGTGGGACACTATACATATTTATATTTAGAATTTGGGCCATTGATTCATTTTTTACCACTTATTACTATAAAGGAGACAAAAACTCTGAGAACTATCGTCATGGTATCTAACTGCTTGCAACATAGCATTGTGGAAGAAACAGTCAAAGAGACAATTGTATGAGAATATAAAGGTTGTTAAATAAGGACAAACGTTATGTCAGCAACTTATCATTACATTGATGTGAGATTGCTTTTGTGGGAGATTAAAAATATCTATAGGCTTTGTCGAAATGTAACGTATCTATTGTACATACATATCTTTACCATAATAATGTCAACTTTCAATAAATTTAGTGGAACCGGGCTTAATTAAATTGATAGTTATGTTTGCATATAATATGAAAATAATGCCCACATATGTAATATTTTGTGTATTGATTGTGGTGTTACACCTTATAGATAGTAAGTCAGAGACAGATATTGATATAGGCTTTGCTACTGATACTAAACCAAAAAAAATGCATTAATCATTATTTATTTTATTATTTTTGTTTAGAGTGCAAAATGATATAAATACAATTACAATATGTACAAGATATCTTATAGTTTATGCTTATGAAATCATTTTTGTTACATGTACTAATGCCTAATCTATATTTTTGTACGCCTTGAAACGAATTTAACCTGAGAAAACGGCCAATAGACGAAAGTAATAACATCTTTGTAATAGATTAGTCATGAAACAAGGAATATAAAGCTGTTTTTCTAACATAGATAGCACTCTTTACTATAGTACTATATTAAATTCTGTATTACATCGGCGCACGCAACTTCGTCGTACGCTAACAATATACTCCGATATTAACTTTTCAAAATGCGCCGATAAGTATAACTCCAAAAATAAAAGAAGACAATTTTCAAAGTATACAAGATAACAGAAAGAAAAATAAAAGAAAACATACATAATTAAAAGACCATTCTCATTTTTATTGCAGCATTCACCACTATGGTGCACGCCCAGCAGCAGAACAGCAGAAGACCAGAGACTTACGATAATGGACATGGCTGGGACATACGACTGGCGGTACCAGGACAACCTGGGGACGACTACCCTGTTCTTAACTCCATTCCAAGAACACCGTTCTCATGTTCAGGGAAAAGTCCAGGTAATAATTTATACAATTTCATATTACAACCGTCAATCTATTGGTCACATCCATAATGAATATATGCCCATTTTTACAATCTACATTTATTGAAGATGCAAACATGATAATGTTATCTATCCAATTTGGGTATTTACACGTAATTGTGCACACCCCATCAACGTAATGTGAGGCCTCAAGTTTCCAAGACTACATATTTAGATTATTGAAAACAATCCCTTACCTAAACTTTTCTAAATATTTCTAATATGCTATTTTCAGGATACTACTCGGACGTGGATACTGGCTGTCAAGTTTTCAGAGTTTGCACTTTAGGCTCCACGTACGGTTTTCAGTCATTTCTCTGTCCAAATGGAACTTTATTCAACCAAGAAGTCTTAGTATGCGATTGGTGGATGAATGTGAACTGTGAAAGATCGCAAAACCTCTTCACCGATACCAGAGAAAAATTTGGAAATCTAAAATTAGGACCGCAGTTAATGAAGGACATTAAGAAAATGTTGACGCATCCTATGCGGTATCCGTACGATAAAGGTGTGACGAAAAGCAACCTCATTGTGATGCAAGACTACAAACCACCCTCTGGGCAACTATTTCCAAATGGCGCTCTAATCGCTGGACCTGAAAGATCCCCAAATATTGTTTATGTTCCTTCCAAACAGAGACTGGGAAACTTCGCACAGAACTCGTTTTTTTCTGGAGACCTCTCCTTCGCAGCGTCGACTCCTAGTTCGCAATACATACCTTTGTCATCAAATGCAATTATTCCTAAGAATACAGAAAAACTGCAACAACAGAGACAAAATCTTCAACTCACACAAAATGGACAACCAGGAACTATCTATAACAGCAACGCAGGGCAACTTACACCTACAAAAAGTACTGCATTTTTAAACTACAACAACAACAACAACAACAACAAAATATTACAACCATCCTATACACAAAATCAGAATCAAAATCAAAGAAATATACAAAGAACTATACAGCAGTCGCAAACAAATTCACAGACTATACTAAATAGCCAATCGCAGCATCAATTATACAATAATCAGATTAAAAAACAAGAATTTGGAATAAGCAACACAAATATTCCAAAGCAAAATGGCCAATTTATTGAGAAAACCAACATTCCACAATTTTCTAGAGAAATCAATGGATATGTTGGTAGGGCAGCTAAGCAAAATTTGGTAAGTTCCCACATTATCCCTCCTACGGGTAAGACGCTTAAGTTTAGCAGGTTTGTTCAAAAATCGAGTGCAGGTAACCCTAAATCAAGAATAACTTTTAAAACGTGGATAGTTCGACCGTCCAAAACAGCTCGATTAATAGTAGAACCAACTCCATATACTTACAATAAACCAACGAATGCTCTCATAGTAAATAATGGTGTTGATACAAATAATCCAACTACAGAAAATCCTAATTCGGAAGAAGTACCTTATGTCTACAATAGGCCCACGCCTTTAAGCCAACAAATTGTTACTACTGTTGAAGATACATCTTTCGTATATTTAACTCCTACGGAATCCACTTTGGCCAATCAAGTTTTTTCTACTTCAAAAGTCCCACAAACTTCAAAGCCGTCCCGTTTATATCTAGCTCCAACAACATATAAGCCGGCATCTCGATTCTATGTACCGCCATCACAGAATACTTTAGAACTATCGCGACAATATCTTAGCCCTAATTTACCATCACCGGAAACATATCAAAGTGCCCGATTAGTTGCAACACCAACTTCTCCTGCATTCGAATTTACAAAAATTAGTTCTAATCAACATAAACCTACATTTGCAGTAACTAAACAATCTCACATAAATACTAATCGTAACAATTTAACATTTGCTGATATATTGACAAAAGAAAAACTTGATATAACCGTAACTGGTATAGTAAAAGACACCAATAAAATACTTAAAACAGCATCTTCTGGAGATTTAAGTCAGTATCGTCAAAACAATGAAGTTAGAAGAAATCAGGAAAATAATAACTTTTCATCCAAATTAGAAAATAATGGTGATGAAAAGTTTATAGGGCAACCACCAACAACTATTGTCAGAAGCGAAAAAATTATTGCCACTCCATCCTCAGAGTTGGAACCTCCTAAGGACACGTCATACAATAACTACCAAAGTTCCAATAAACTTACAAATTTACCATATTTCAAAGAACCAGCTGTTCCAACAAATACTATAGAACGAACGGTTTCTTTGAAAATAACAATTCCGGAAACAATTGCAGAATATTTATTTAATAATCATAGTGATAGTGATTCTGATAATTTAGAAATATTAAATACTGGCAGCACTAACTACTTAGTAATTACTAATAACCATGTAGATGAAGATAATAATGGGGCTGGTTTTATTCCAATCGGCAGGTTAGTGTGGAATAAAAATTTAAACGTTTCTAATTCGCAGGCATTGGTGTATTCCTTTTTAGCAGATTCTATCAACGCAGCAAAAGAGTATAACAATATCCTGAAACAAAATGTAGTGTCTACACCGACTCAACCACAAATTCCGAATCTAAGCAATGAAGACATTGGAGATATCACAAATAAGATTTCACAACTCACATCTTCACAGTTTGCAAATGGAAAACAAAAAAGTGCTAATTTGGTACTTCCATCTCGTTCTTCTACAAACAATGAATATTACAAATCTAAATATGCCACAGATTTCTCTCAGCAACAATCTGCACAAAATCTTCAACAAAATATTCTATTATCTCAACAAAGCACACCTGATCAACTTTATTCCTCACGACTCCAAAGACCGAACAGTAATAAAGGCGTAGAAAATCTGCACAGAAACCCGAATCAAATATACAGCGGTCAATTTTATAAGCTTCCAGTTCCAGAAGTGACGAGACAAATATACAATTTTCCTAATCGCGTCCAAGCAACTAACGCAAAACTGACTAACGAGTTAGACACTGGGTATGCGGCACGTGACGTAAGCAATGACATAAGTGGTAACATTAAAAAACAATCGGGTGCAAACGTAGAAATAGTTCGATCCGAATCCTTACCATATCCACCAACCACACAGCAATTACCGCGTACCGATGAATCTACTTTTAATACACAGTACGTATCGGAAAAAATCTATGCAGAAAACTTTTTAAACGCCAATACTGGAATAACTGCACAGGTGCAAGACAAAATAATCGGAACTTTGCCTCATCCTTTAGAAGAAAATAAACTTGTAACATACGAGAAAAACAAATCCTATTACTTATTCACAAAACTAGAAGATATTAACGATGAGGACACCAATGCGATAAATCAGTTAAGTAAACATGGTGATCAACAAAATGCAAAATTAATACGCGCTAATGATATAACAAATCCTGTTACATTTGAACTATTTCCATCGATTGGTTATGAATTACAAGATGAGCAAGAAAAACAACGAATTCTTAATGCACTCAAAATTAACGAATACAATGAATCAAAACAAAATGGAAGGATTCAAAGCTACGATAAGACAAACAATAATTTAGTTACCGGTGTAGATTTTACGATACTTCACCCCACATCTAAAAAACAAGTGAGTCAATATAATAATGCAAATAGCATATTGTATCGAGGCCCTTCTTCATATTTGGCACCTCAATCGTCCGTTGGAAGCTTAGGAGCCAACCAACAAATAAAATCCAACACAAATTCCAAAATAGAGCAATTTGAAAACAATAACAACAATGGATATTCTAATGCTGTCCCCACAAGACAGTTTTCTTTTTAATTTGCTTTAAGTGATATTAGGAACATTTTTTTGTAATAATAATATCAATTTCCTCGTAGTACCGTAGTACCTAATCGTTTTTGTAAATAATACAGTTATATTAAGTAATTCGTACGTAAATATTTATAGATGAATAAATAAATATTATATCAATTGGTTAGAAATGTTTCATTTTAACAAATTCCATGCTCCCAACTGTATAATTGTATAATTATAAAGTTACGGTAATATTTGCAAATATTATATAGATTAAAGAATCATCCAACAATTCCTCTACAATCCAATTGTACTGATAACACTAGTGCTTATCTGTGATGCAACATCATCAGTGTTAACAAATTATCACAAACATGCTAGATGGCATTATGTTGAATAATATTCCTTACTAATGATATTTTAGTCATAAATATAATTTTTCAAACATAATTAAATATAATTTAAATAAAACGACTTATATAATTACTTTGTACAATTATCTAAACAAGTAAAGACCGCGAAATTTGAATATCTGTCATAAAAGTTCGTTGCCATGACAACGGAACAAACTAAGTTCAACTGTTTTATGTTTTTGCTTGTTAACTTGGATACTGCCGATGTTTGAATTTTGTGGATATTGACAAAGCTTAAAATTCATTTTATAAGCTTAGATAAGTTGATAGTTCGATTTTAAATGGATAGTTCTATATAACCAGCAGGTATTTAGTTATTTACCTCATAATTTTTAGCGTTTATGGTTTGTTGATCGTAACTTTATACTTATTAATTTGCATAAATTTAAGAAAGAAAATCGTGAACTCTACAACAATCAAGAAAGAAAAGCACTCCTAACTGGTAGCCAATATTTACTTATATATAATGGCGTAGAGACCTTAATATATTTAATTATTTTATTACTTATTAAATGATACATTATTTAATGAGTAATAAAATACTTATTTGAAATTCTGTATCGACAGCCCTAGGTGCATAGTTTAATAGTTAATAAAAAAAAGTAAAGAGTATTTTAAGTACCTTTACAGTAAGGAATCCCTAGTAGAGAGGTTTGAGTCAATGATTCAATGTAGTATATTACACTGACATAACGGGATCCTGCAATCAAGATTTTATCATGTATATTGTTTTATCACACTTAGGGGCAACTAATTACTGATATACAACGTATCTTTATATTGTTACTCTTTGGTGCTAAGAGGTGGAACAAATATATTTGGCTAGGGAGATACCATCATCTTGGTCATAATTTGGAATCTAAAAATTTTTGAGTTTTTCACTTGGGAAAAGTTAACATTTTGAAAAAGTATCATATAAGGAGTAAAAATATGTATTCATAACAACTCACTCAAAACTTCAGTCCTATTAGAGGATTGTATGGAATAGCTGTAGGAACCATTTAATATTGAACGGCCACATCCCTGATTGATGACAACCCCAAACTAGCCTAAACTGAAATCTTAGATTGAACATGGATATTTTGCTTCTTTTCAAAAATATGTGTAGGATCACTTATTATCATAGCCGGCGACCGTATAAATCCAAAAAAAGAGTTGCTTTATGGCAGATTATGAGATTGGCTGTGGTGGTTATTGTTCGTAATTGTTCCTAATTAGCTCCTAATTGTACAAAATTATTACCATCTTTCAAATACAACTATATAATTACAGAATGTCAGACCACTCGTCACACAGCTCAGAGAAGCAGTCAATAGAAGACTCTGAAGCCGAGATAGACATTCGTACCGATCCAAGAGTACAATGGTTCAAGGAACGTATCTTAACATACATAGGGATGAATGACGAAGATCTCTTCTATGGAATGCTGGAAGAGGGAGATACTAAACAGAAGTTGAACACATATATCACTTCACCGTTGAAACCTAATGAACTTTCTTTGGACAAGAGAACCTTCTATGTCTCAAAGATTATTGTTGATAAGCTCATACATGAAGATAAAGAGTTTACTGAATGGAGTAAGTATATCTTACATATTGACGTCAGAATAAAAATATAGCAATATGAACGAAGACTTATCACTGTTTTAATAATTGTAATAAATACAAATAATGCAAATCTTCAAAGTGACATACATAATGAAAACTAGGCATAGATTTTATTCACAAATCATACGCAAATTAATTTCCAGAAGTGATTTGATGGATGCACTTGGCCGAGAACACCGAGCAACATTACTCAGTAACAATATCAGTACTACGGTACCAACCTACAATCAGACTGGGCTGGAAAGGCATAAATAAATTTTCACAACTCTAGAATAGCAGTTGACAGGGCCCGGATAGTTCCAATGTGATTTTGCAAAAAACAGTATTCCCAAACAATGACTTATTGGAATAACACTATTTCTAGGTACTGTAAAAACTTCATCAGATGCTGGATTAATAATGTTTTAAAATATATGAAAGTCATAGGCCCAGGGTCCAAAGCATTCTGAGGCCTGGCCGGCAGCCTCCACCTTAATTATACAGTAAATCTGATACATCTGTAGCCCAGTTTTATTCATTTGTGAAAAGGTTTTCTTATTTGTATAGGGATTATACCTCCCCCTCCACCGCCTCCTCCCCCACCACCAAAGAAAAAGAAGGGTAAGAAGGGCAAAGCAGAACCTGAACCAGAGCCAGAGCCAGAGATTGATGAGGAGAGTAAAGCGAAAAGCATGAAAAGTATGAAAAGCATGAAAAGCATGAAGAGCATGAAGAGTATGAAGAGCATGAAAAGCATGAAGAGTGCAAAAGGTATTTTCAATTTTTTTTAATATTTGATGTAAAGATAATAAATGTTAAATATGTTATTGTGAATTTATAGTTTTCAAATTTTGTTGTAAAATGGTTAATGTCGACATGTATGATTAATAATAAGTTTTTTTAATCATCAGTATATTATGTTATAATTATGTTTATCCAATACTGTTTAAACTAAAAACTTTTGCTCTTACTTAACATATAATATTATTATCAATTTGAGTATATATTATAACCATAAGTACTCGGTTATCAGAACAGTTATGTTACAAATATGATAACAATAGCTTTTTTCTGTTTTCAGATATTGAGGAAGCTGTTGAAGAAGGTAATCATGCAATAGTATCACTTTTTACATTGCAGATACTGTATTTAATTCCTAATCTGGCATTTCTCACAATGATGAATTTAGATATCTGATCTGGATGTTTTATTGTTATCTTTTTGTTTATGCTGACGATATAAACATTCTCAATTTTATATTAAATAAAATAATATTTATCTTTTCAGTATTGACACCTACACATTTTATGATTATGATTAACTAGTTAATAATTCAAGTGGATAAAACCAAACCATTTCAGATACAACAGAGATAGAAACTGTAGCAGCTGATGTGACTGACGTTGCAGAGAGCGAGATTGAGACGAAGACTTCCATAGACTTGCGCGGCGAAGAGGAGGAGTTTCCTTTGATCGTCGAGGATTTGTACACGTTTCCACCACGTAAGCATAGAGATCACAGTCGTATCTTGTCCAGAGTGGTGTGACTTGTGACTCGTTGCTCCTTGCCCGAGCCTGAATTCGGGTTGCACCCCGGCTTAACGGTAAAACCCCTCGCCCACTGTTAAGTGTTAAGTATTAAGGAGAAGCTTCACCATGGAACCTTCAACCATGGAATACTTCGCCACTTTTGGAAATTAGTTACATTCCTTCTGCATTGAACTATCAAGGATTGCGTTGCCAATTTTGTTGCATTCGTCTAACGCAGGGGTCGGCAACCTGCCCCGAGTTTGTTCGCGTTTTTTAAATGTAGTATTAGTTACTCCGTATAACAGAAGCTAGCTGCCAGTAAAAGTAGTGTTGAAATCGGAACATACAGACAGACATAAAATTACTTAAATATACATATTTTAGTGGCTCTTCAAAATATAGAAAACTTTGCAAAATGCAACTTTTGACTATTCCGTCTAAAAGGTTGCCGATCCATGGTCTAGTGGGACGGTGAACGAACTCTAAAGCGTTTCCCATCAGAGATCTGTAGAGATAAGAATCAGCAAATTCTATCACTTATCATTCTAGTTCCCCTATTCTTTAATATTATTTTTATTTTGTTAATATAACCTAATGTTTTTCAGCTCCAGAAGATATAGACCCAGAAGTAGATGGCACGCTGGAGTATTATACTGTTATTGTAAGTTCACTTTTACTGCCATGATAGTTATGTAAAATGTAAGAGCCACGGGTTCAATTCCCATAATCTTCTTGATTTTCAGTATGGTTTACGTAAAATGTAACCTATTCGTAAAATGAACTTTGGTCTTGAGGACGTGTTCGACTCAGCTTGGTATCGTATTTTGAATTTGGACTATATGGTATCTGAATCCACTAACTTTTGCCTGCAGCTTTGCTCACACAATAACAACATTTCGACTGGGAAGGTACATCATATATTCACTTGCATAATTATGTTCCCACAGAGATCTGTCCCCCGCATCATCCAGTACCCGAAGTTGTTGCCATACTTCGGTGCACTCACACCGAACCTGGTGAACCGCAACCGTCGCTACATCTACTTCGTGCGACAGACATCGGACGGCATACCGACCGCGGAGAACAGCAACACGACCATGCTGAAGATGCCGGAGTACGTCCTCGTTGGCTCCACGTCTGGCAGGATGCTGATGAGCTTGGGATTGCAACTGAAAGAGGTATATGCACCACTAGCGACCCGGCCCAACTTCGCTCGTGATAGAGTTTATATTTAATTACATTATTTTTCTTACATGCATCACCTAGTTGCAAAAACTAACAATTAGAAACTATTGCGGACAACAGCTGAATTACTATATTGAGTTTAACTATTTCATTTCTCGCCCAATTTACAAAAAAAACTTAATTTATTATGCACCAAAACCTTTTTCAGGAATCATCCTGTCGTTGAAAACTGTGAGATAATCCGTGCAGTCCTTTTGAGTTTAACGTGAACAGACAAACATATGTAATGGGTGACATAATATTTAGAGATTTGAATTAAATCAACATCGTGTGTAGTATTTTTACTATGTATCAGGTACTCACGATTAATGATTTTTGATCTCCGTTGTTCTGAACCAGTTGCATTTCTCGTGGTAACGGCTAAACTGCGATGGCGGAGGAAACTGTTGACAAATTCTAATGATACATTAATGTATCTACCCTACATTTACTTCGTTATTATTGTTTAAGGTTCCCTAAACACTTTTTTAAGTTTTGGATCGATTTCTTATTTCAGACATTTATTCCACTGTTTGAAAAGCAATTCCGTGAACTGAGATCAATGAGTGCTGATCTATCGTCGTCTCCGGGTATACTGGCGCGGCAGGTGTCGTATGCGGGTGCTCATCATAGCATGGATGAGACTGGATCGCAGGTTTGAAAAAGATCAGATGATCCTGATTATTTGACATTTTGCCACACTAGAAACCCCTCGGTGGCCTCTTTCTGTGCTTGTAGATAACACCAACTTCTCTAACCGGATGAATATTTGAATTTGAATGATTTACCGTGAATAAATTATTATTCCATTCTATTCTATTCTATTCTATTCTATTCCACTCTATTCTATCCATTCCATTCCATGAAATTGCATCTTCAGCTTTATATGATGTTAAATTAATATGATCGCGGAATTTATACATTTTGACCATGTACCCGGTGTTCAGAATTACTGATTTTTCATTTTTGATTGCCGATATTTCGAACCAGTTGCATGGCTCGTAGTTACAAAACTGAGTTTGGAGTTGAAGTGAAATTTCAAATCATACTGGTGTAAGCTTTATTTCATTTTAGGTAAACTACCTACGGCCGTCAGATTATCGCAGGATGTCGAATATAGCAAGAGGTGAAAATGCCGAGACAAGGTAACGCAATATTGAAATTATAGTTTTTGTATTCCACCGCACATTTATTAAAAAACCTGACATGGAAGAAATTGAATTTTTTCTTTGACTTTGTTTATTTTTTGATGTACTGATTTTACATTGTACCCTTGACATTAAGTGTATGTAAATACCTTACAATGAAATAAAATATTTGAATTTTTTATCATTTATTTGTCTATACACTCATAGATACAAATATAAGTAATGAGAACGTAATGTATATAATATATTTTATATTACGATTTCAATACTTATAACGCATGCTTAATTGAACTGACCTATTAGTAGATACGCCAGAATTGGGTTACATACAGATACAGGCTTCTGTTAGCGCCATCTACCGTGTAATGTTCGAATTAAATTGAAATTACGCTTTACTACCGCCCCAGCGATATAAAAATTTTAATTTTATACATCAACAAGTAGCAAAAGTTCTCATAGCATCTTTTGCAATTTTGTAAATTACATTTTAAAAATGAAAAAGATGTGTTTTTTGGAGTTTCTTTCGCCGACTCTTCTTCAAAACGGAACACCTTATGAGTCGGTGGTAGTTTATTGACGTTCAAAAAGAGTTCTGTAAAGAATCTACTTTGAATAAAAATATTTTGATTTTGA